>VRLP01008523.1:0-16396 GCA_009660295.1 Lophius piscatorius
GTTCAGGGACCTTCACCAGTGGTCTTCCTCCATGTTCAGGGACCTTCACCAGTGGTCTTCCTCCAAGTTCAGAGACCTTCACCAGTGGTCTTCCTCCAAGTTCAGGGACCTTCACCAGTAGTCTTCCTCTGTCATCAGAGACCTTCACCAGTAGTCTTCCTCCATGTTCAGAGACCTTCACCAGTGGTCTTCCTCCAAGTTCAGGGACCATCACCAGCAGTCGTCCTTCAAGTTCAGAGACCTTCACCAGTAGTCTTCCTCCGTCAGCAGAGACCTTCACCAGTGGTCCTCCTCCAAGTTCAGGGACCTTCACCAGTGGTCTTCCTCTGTCATCAGAGACCTTCACCAGTAGTCTTCCTCCATGTTCAGAGACCTTCACCAGTGGTCTTCCTCTGTCATCAGAGACCTTCACCAGTAGTCTTCCCCCGTCATCAGAGACCTTCACCAGTAGTCTTCCTCTGTCATCAGAGACCTTCACCAGTGGTCTTCCTCTGTCATCAGAGACCTTCACCAGTGGTCTTCCTCCATGTTCAGGGACCTTCACCAGTGGTCTTCCTCCAAGTTCAGAGACCTTCACCAGTAGTCTTCCCCCGTCAGCAGAGACCTTCACCAGCAGTCTTCCTCTGTCATCAGAGGAGAATCTGTTTAAAAGCCTCTTCATTCTGAAGAGGCTTTTAAACAGATTCTACTGGGTTGAAATGTGTCCGTTTAAACGCCCCTCACGTTCCCAGCACTCTTCGTCCTTTATTCACCAGATGACAGGAAACCGGTCGTCTGGAGAATAAAGGAGCGATGAAAGCAGGGTGAGGTTGTTTGCTCAGACTACAGGTTGTACTTCTGCATTGTTGTTCGTCCAGCTCCAAGGACACAGAACACAAACGTGGCAAGAAGGAAGGCAGAGGAAGAAAAACACAGGAGAGCTCAACCTTCTGTTTCCTGTTCTGTGAACATGGAGACTGAGAAAGGAGCTCTTGTCATAAAACCACAGCTAGAGAAAGATTTCTACTCCAGCGGGAGTTCTTCAAGTTATGAGACCATCCTTCTTCTTGTCCTCTAAGGGTAGAAAGATCTACTGGTGGAATCAGGGTCAACTAGATAAAAATAAGGAGAATTATCTGAGAATCAGCCCAAAGCTTTGAACTGCAGCTTGAAGAATGTGAAGCCTCCTGTTTGTTGGTGTAGAAGTACCTCAAGCACCTTTGGACTACAGGTTACATTCTGGGGAATATCCCTACAATCTATTGAGATTAATGTATGAACTGAACGTGAAAAAGCAGAGATGAGGAGAACGTGGATGGAGTGTTGGCGTCACCTGCATGCTCTGGCCCTGCAGGTGAAGTCTCTCTTTGCAGACTCCCTCGTAGAAGTCGTAGTACTCCAGGAAGGACTTCTCCATCACACTCCTGCAAAAGAAAAGCCCGAACAGGTGATGAGCGGAGTGAGAGGAGAACAACGAAGAAGAGAGAAGAAAGAATAGATAGATAGATAGATATATAGACATATATATAGACACACACACAGATAAATATATATAAATATATGAATAGGAAATTAGGAAATAGAAAATACACATGTACATTTAAAATATAAAGTAAAGGGAAAAAGTTTGATCCTATATAAATATGAATGAAAACAGTCGTGAAGCTCCCCCTGACGTCAGAAAGATACATCCAGCTTCCTGTTCTTCCTCACCCTGAGGTCTGTGGGGTATGAAGTTTGAAAATGACCCGTGAAATAGTTTGTGTGTTTTTGCGTGAGGACGACGGATCTGTTGCGATAACGATTCCATTACATCCTCCAGTTATCGGGGCTGTAATGACGCAGTAGAAGGTTAATAGACCCGCAGAACTAATAAAGGAGGGATTAGAAGCTTCCACCCGTGTTTGAAGGAGAGTCTCTGCCTGTTAGGGTCCGTTTAATCCTCCTGTAATGCTACAGGGGCTCCAGATTCTGACAAGCCTGGCAATAAAACAGTTTTGTGGTTCTGGACAACTGTGTCCGTCTTACCAGAGAGCCTCAGGACAGGGAACTTTTCCATCCAGCATGTCACACACAGCCACCCTCACGGTTTCATGGCGGATACACTCGTTGTAGTTCTTACTGTCTCCTGGGTGGCGCTCCTGAAGGGAACAGAGACGTATCACAACGTTACGTGTTTACATTCAAGTACGTACCTCTACACAAACAAATACACACACATACAGTATATAACACACACACACACACACATATACAGTATATAACACACACACACATATACAGTATATAACAAACACACACACACATATACAGTATATAACACACACACATACAGTATATAACACACACACACACACACATATACAGTATATAACACACACACACACACACACACACAGTATATAACACACACACACACACACACACACAGTATATAACACACACACACACACACAGTATATAACACACACACACACAGTATATAACACACACACACACACAGTATATAACACACACACAGTATATAACACACACACACACAGAATATAACACACACAGTATATAACACACACACATACAGTATATAACACACACACATACAGTATATAACACACACACACACAGTATATAACACACACACACACACATATATATGTAGCATATTACACACACACACATATATAGTATATAAAACACATACAGTATATAACACACACACACACACACACACACACACACATACAGTATATAACACACACACATATACAGTATATAACACACACACACACACACATATACAGTATATAACACACACACACACACACATACAGTATATAACACACACACATATACAGTATATAACACACACACACATATACAGTATATAACACACACACACACACATATACAGTATATAACACACACACACACACACACATATGGTATATTACACACACACACCGTATATTTTACACACACACACACACCGTATATTTTACACACACACACACACCGTATATTACACACACACACACACACACCGTATATTTTACACACACACCGTATATTTTACACACACACCGTATATTACACACACACACACACACACACACACACACACACACACACACACACCTGCTCAAAGCCGGGTTCATTGTGGTAGGGGTTCTCCGTCATCAGAGACTGGATGGAGATGAGTACCGATGAGATACTCTGAGCTGGACTCCACGCCGGGCCGGTCCACGTCCTACGACACAAACACAGGTTACACAAACATCGTTTGAGTACGTTTAACTGTCTGACGTAACCGATGCCGTTTCCTCCAAATCCTGAGGGACCAGTTCCAAACCCATGACTTTTGTGTTCTGGTCATGGCGGTCTCTTCAGTCGCTCCTCAGGCGTCCAGCTATAAACAAGATTAACCGTCTTCACTTCAACCCTGAGACTGAAAAGGCTGCGGTCAAACATAAATGACACAGAACGCCTGTTTTGACGTTAAGAATAAACAAAGAATAAAGTCGGTGCATTTATTTATGTATAAATAAACTTTTATGTCAACTTTATTCAGACGATTAGTCATTTATCCAGACGATGCTGGGGAGAGAGACGTGACTCTTTTACTCTCGGAGGTGAGGACCTTATTTGTCTTCAGGAGACAAGGACAATCTGGAGCTCATGTTTTCCACAAACTTATACCATCACCTGAAATAAAGTTTCATAAGAAGAAACTGAAAGGCGCTCCACGTTCATGTTTTTGTCCTAGTTTCCACCACCAGACGTTTTTTGTGAACGTTCATCCAGTAATTTAAAACAAGCTCCTTGTTTTCACAGGAGCCTTCTTTTATCAGAGCCGCACCCAACCACCAAACCGGTCCTGCTGGATGTTGTTTCAGGCAGCAGAACCTTCACCACGGCGCCTGTCACATGAGCTCAGTGTGAACATGATGTCGTCCGTGAGGAGAACGAGGCACCAATGGAGAACCTGCCCATCCTGGTGAACATCAGTCCAGTTGTGTGGTTCCGGGCTGTGAGCTCAGGTCCGGTCCTCATGGAATCTGGTTTTTGATCATATTATAATTAAGGCGGGCCTGAAGCTCTTAGCTATGCTGTCATAAGTTTACAGTGAATTCCCCACAATGCATCAAGCTTCTCTCCCCTCTCTCAAAGAATTACGCGGCATGTAGAAGGAGGTACCGATGAGACCTTGTCATAAACCACCTTTTAATGACGGTTGTTTTATAACAAATCAGCTGAAACAGACTTAAAAAAACAAAAAACACTCACCCCAGGATGCTGAGGCAGACTTTGCCATTGCGGTAGAAGTTTGGGTTGAACCGAACGTTGTTGTGTCCAGTGGTGATGAGTTTGACCCGTGGTGGGTGGATCGGGTAGTCTGGGGGGCAGCGGAACAGGAAGAGGAAGAAGCCGCCCTCGTACGGTGTGTCAAACGGCCCCGTGATCAGGGCGTGGATCTGAGGAGACATGAAAGAGGGGGGGCGGACATTTTGAATGAATGGATGAGAAAACAGAAGCGGGGGTCAGTTGTATTTATGGACCGAGGGATGCTGGGGATGAATGGGTCCTTGAGGAAGACCCTGAAACCTCATCTCCCCAGGTGCTTCACAGGCTCCGCCCACCGCTCCCTCATGGATGGGGTGGATGCAGAGATAAATTTATTTCACAACGTTGTACTGTATGTCTGCAACATGTGATAAATAAAGTAAAGATTATTATGGACTATGGTCGTAACAGACTACAACTCCCATAATCCCACACGACACAGATACACAATACCAATAAGGCCACTCTTTAAGGTCCAGGTTTATACCTGGACCTTAAAGAGTGGTCTTATCCAGACCACAGTCTGTTTACAATCGATCGCTGAGCCCCAATAAAACGACGATAATGAGAGTTAATGCATCGTCTGGATCTCCTGAGGATACGAGTGTCTTTCAAGGAAAACTGTGAAAGTGTAAAGGTGACCTTTTACCTTGGTCATGTCTTGAGGATCAGGGACAACAAACATCCCCGGTGGCGGTTCCTTGTAGATAGACATGATGTCCCTACAGAGACAGAGAGAGACAATGAGCGAAATGACTTTATGTTACGTTCTTTTTTAATATCCTTTATTTTACCAGGTGAAGTTCTCATTGAGATCAAAAGGTTTTTTCCTATTTATGTAAATCTAGTGAGCATCAGTTCTCAGTTTTCTCAAAGAAATGGAAAATCATTAGAAGTAGTCTTTAAAGTACGGAGGCAGTGTTGTGTAAGAGACATTTACATTCCAATACCTGTATAATACCAAAGGTAAATACATATCTAATCTAATCTAATCTAAAACTCAGTTGTTGATGTTTTAACACACCGGCTGAGGACGCTGTATAAATGATTGACACCTCCTCTGCTAGTGCAACAATTGAATGATATTTAAGATGCACAATGTTGTTTTTTTAGTGTAAACAGAAGGTGTTGAAGGGAAGCATCTTTGTTGCAGACGATGTTGCAAGATCTGTGTTTAATTTTAGGATTGTTGTCTGTACAAACGGTTTGAGCGGTTACATAAAACTAATACTTTTCAAATAAGTGTGTGACCCACAGTTAGAGGATTTAGTTGGAATATTTTAGCAGGTAATCACGGCCATGTTATCGTGGAAGGTAAAAAAGTGTTTTCGCCATTTCGCCAGAAGTCTTTATTTCACGTTCAGCTGTTCACCTTATTTAAAAATGTTTTATTATTTTAAACATCGCTTTAGGATGAAAGAGCTGCAGATAGATAAAATACATTTAGCGCTTACAATCACAAATGTGACCTGAATACCATTTAACCACAGATGTGAACATTTATCAAATAGTGACTGACATATAAAAAAGGAAGGAACATAAAGAATAAGAAAAACCAGCATTATTATCACACTATATCCACTTAACCTACAGGGGATGAGCTAACATTTGCTCAATAATTAAAACATTTACAATAACGTATTCAAACAATCCTTCATCAGTTTAACACAAAAAGTCAACAGAAATAGTGGTTCTAAACAAAACAAGTTCAAACAAAGAATGTTCTTGTTCCCATTCCAACTAGGAGCTTAATTATCCGTATTGAGAACTTTGCACCGTCTTAAAAGGAAAAACGTCACAAACCAGTCAATAACCTGTGTTTAAATGCTAACTTCCGGTTCCAGCTGATGCTCTTCAAAATAAAAGACCCCAAAACAAAAACACAGTGCTAGGTAAAAAAAAGGTTGCAAGGAGAAATCAAATGATTAATGGACCTTCATGTGGGTCACTTTTAAGGATAAATAAATCTTGAAACTAAACACCAACGTTGCTGTGTTTATGTCACATGTAACTTGATAAATAAGAGTAAATATTAGTATCGGAATAGAGGCAAACATTTGTAATAATCATGAAATTGATTTGAAATCGCCAACCGCTGCTTTTGAATGACTTCAAAAAATGTTTCCATCGAAATGAACGCAAAAACAAAATCATATATATATTTATATATATTCAGTATACAAAAAGGCACTATGAAGTAATATGATGATACGATTTAAGTTTAGTTAGTAAGTTAGTAGATTAAGTTTTTTGCAGCACAGTTCTCAGTTCTCCATTTTGATGTCTGCATGGCGGAGACTTGGGGGGCCGTGGGACCGTCCCCCCAAGTTCATTTGTATATCAACCCTGTCAATATTGATTAATTGAGGCAACAATGTAGTGTGTTTATTTACAAATAAACAATGAAATCCCAGAAGTGTATTAACAATAATGAACACAGGTACGGTCCAATTGGGCAGAAAAAGATCAAAATCATTGAAGCAAACAAAGAATATATACACGTCAATTTATTAAAGGATAATTACTCATTCTAACTTATTCTGCCCGACAGGCTGCTGGCGCTAGAGCTGTCAGCAGAACCGAGCCTGGACACTCACCATATAAATAGATCTTAAAGGGACTTTGGTTCTGTTAAAAGATAAAATAACTTTAGATCATAAAACTATTTACTGTTATACAATAACATTATTTATTTATTTATACTTTAGACTATTTAAAAACACAAAAAACTCTTTCAACTGTAATGTGAATATTTAATGAGTTTCCTAAGTCTACTTAAACTACATTTCCCTTAAACCTCTAATAAGTTTATTCAGGTTTATTCTTCAGTCGAACCACCAGTGAAACCTTCATCACCTGCATGTAGGTGCTGTGAGCAGTTTCTATTCTTCTTCTTATTCTCTTATTCTTCTTACTTCTTTTTCTTCTTTTTTCTTATTCTTCTTACTTATTTTTATTATTATTGGTATTATTCTTATTCTTCTTTTTATTATTATTATTTTTATTCTTCTTATTTGTATTCTTCTTATTCTTTTTATTATTCTTGTTAGTGGGAGTCAGAATAAGTCTTTAGTCGTGGGAGGGTGGTGAAAATAGTCAGTGTAAGTAACGTTTTCTACCGGTAACGACGACACACAGCCGGTGGTCACTGAGCTCTGACGTCAACAAGTTGGTTGCCGGTCCCCTCGTGACTCTTTCCCGTGTTTACCTCCGGTGATGTTGTGGCCCCCCCACAAACAACCCACCGGGATAAGAGACTATCTGTGACGTTCCTCATGATAAAGAGTCGAATATCATCCGACATCATATAATCAGACTAAAACGTATAAAGTCGGTTTATTTCCCAGAAACGCTGAACCAGAAATATTTGAGAAACTGTGAATGATTGAAAAGATGTTTTTAGAACCTTCAGCCTAAAAGTACCGGGATTGAAGGGGGTAGTTTCAGTTTTGGTTTCCTTGGACGTGGTTCAGATTTCAGGGTATAAACCTTCCATAAACCACACGGCCTTGATGAAACGGCCCGGTGCCCGGTGCCCGGTGCCGTTAACCCACCTCTTAATCCGGAGGATGCACTGCTGAGAAGCCTTCTCGTTGTCCCAGTCGGTACTGAGGGTCGGGTCCCACGAAGTGGCGTGGATTTGGGACAGGAGGCCTGCTCCTGCCACGCCGCCGACCCCTTGCCCTACGTTGGGGAAAGATGAGGTGTGGACGGTCGGTGACACGGACACCACCGGGGGCGACGAGCCGGGGTTGAAGGTGTTACCGAAGGCGACCGGGATCGCGGTGGCGGCGGACATGGGGCCCAGCACCGCGGCCAGGCTGCTGTGCGCGGCCGGGGCAAGAGGAGGGGAGGCCGGGCTCGGGCTGGACGGAGCGCCGTTAGCAGCGGAATGTTCTCCCGGCATAGAGTTGGTCAAAGCCGGCAGCAGCGGAAATCCGTTGCCATGTACGGTAAAGCTAAAACCGTGCGCGCCGCCGGTTGTCTCCTCGCCGGAGCTCTCTGCCATAGCTCGGGAGCTAATGTGGTGAAACTAGGGCAGCACCGGTGACGGAGGCTGGTTCGAAAAACCGGGTATCTTAGAAAAGAACAGCCGAGCGTCGGAGTTTTCCCGGTTCGTGTGTCCAGCGGGATCAGAGAGAAAAGTAACGGCGGAAAACGGAGCAGCCCGGCGAGGCCAGAAAACAGGTTCGTTGTTCCCCCGACATGTCGGCTAACGTCGCCTCTCCTTAGCTTCTGTCCCCCGGGCCTACCGAAAGTATGTAACCGGCAGTAAAAATGTCCGCGTCCACCTTCTAAGCGCCTGATAAAACTCTCTTCATCGTTTTATAAAAGTATGGAGTCGGAGTTTGTGGATTTAAGCCTCTGGTCCTCTACGACACTTCAGGGTCTGATTCATCACCAGCACAGACCGGAAACGTCAAAGCATGAGGCACCGGGGGAACTTTCAAAATAAAGGTAGCTCATGGTTGGTGGTTCCTGCGCCCATTGTTGACAGTCTTACAGGAAGTGGTATGGAAACGGTTTGTTTCTACACAACAATGAGAACACTTGAGAAAGAAGGAAACGTTTGATCCTTTCTTCCACCACGTGCAGACCTGCTGATGTCAGAAAGATGTCACTTAGGAGCTAAATCGTGCTGCAAATGAACATTTTGTCCTTAAGTGTTGGTTTGAAAGCAGGAAAAACAAAAAAAGCTAATCATAGTGGCCTCCACAAGAGGCAATTGTGATGGCAAGAAAACTGATGCAGACCATCGCTCACCACCACCACCATCCAACTCGAGCTAATGTAACAAAAAATGTTGACTAGGTTCATGCTGGTTCTGTTAAAAGGTGTCAGAACACTTACCTATTCAATATTTATCAGAGGCTTTGATGCAATGGCTTATGGGTAATATGGAATTTGTCTGGTAGCTATATACTGAAGCCAAAAACACCCAGTTTTCCTTATTGATGTGTGGAGCTAGACCCAATGGTCACCTAAACTGGACCTTAAACAGATTAAAGATGGAGCACATAAAAGTGCTGAGAGGACGTTTGAAAACTTATTTCCTTCTGTATGTTATTGGTGTCTAACGTCGTTAAGCCAAACTGACACGTATGTGGTTTTTATGTTCTTGCCTACCCAGTATTGTGTAGGTTCTCCTCACGTTACTATTACTGCATTATGTTCTGGTACTCAGAACCAGCTCCTGAGTTCAACCACGAGATCAGAAGTTCTTCCTTTTAACCACTTTGGTCGGTTCTGGCCACTGCAGACTAGGAACACCCAACAATGCCAGCAGTTCTGGGAAGCTCTGACCCAGTTATCAAGCCATCATAATGTGGTCCTTGTGAAAGTCACTCGGATTCTTATGCTGGACCGGTTTTCCTGTGTCCAACAAACTTCTGGACTGGCTGTTTGCTCTCGGACTACTGTGTCACATCCACCGACGGCTGGAATAGTCATCAGACAGCCAACGTTATCCACGTCATCCATCAGTGACACGTTCTGACTGATCTGGGTTCAGAACAAGGTTGCCATAATTAACCCGTCTTGAAATGTGTTTAATTAAAACATCCTTCCGACACGTCAGACAACCACTGGTTTTATTTCCAGAAAACACGTAACAGTTCAGAACCATGAAAGTGGAGAAACACTGAAAACTGTTTGGTTATCCCAACCATTTATTTTGGACAGATTATTTCAACCAAAGAGTGGTCTCACATTAAAACTTCAGAAAAACAACAACTGTAGAACATAGTTATGTAGTATTGAAGTTTGTTACCCACGGATGCAAATATTTTTTTTCTCCACTGATCGGAACGCTCCCTTTCCTGTTCCCTTTCTGGAAACCTCCCTCCAAAAGGTAAGGGCACGAGAAGGGAGCAAGGAAGGAAAGGAGGCGAGGAGGGTGTGTAAAAGGTAAGTGACGGCGCCGAGGGTGTGTTCTTAGGTTTACATGGCAAAGAGGATGAGGAATGCCACCATCAAACAGAAGAGACCCATGGCCTCGGACAGAGCGAAGCCCAGGATGGCATAGGAGAAGAGCTGTTGCTTCAGGGATGGGTTCCTGTGGGGGACAGAGACGTTCACAGAGTCAGATACAGCTTATTACTGGAACACCCTGAACGCAACCTTTAATAAAGACACCAAGACTGAAGGATGACATCACTGCCGTCCCAGTAGCACTTTTTTTTTTTTTTTAAGTCGTTGCTCATGACGAGCAGCAGACAAAGTTCATACCTGGCGTAACCGATGATGAGGCTTCCAAACACGGTTCCGATTCCAGCGCCTGACCCGGCTACACCCACTGTTGCAGCACCGGCACCGATGAACTTGGCAGCGGTGTCGATGTCCCGGGAAACCGCGCTGGTCTGGAAGGAGCGCGTTAGGACTGCAGACTGGCTGAGGGGCAACAGGGCCTGTAAGAGGAGATGAGCTGTAGTACAGAGTCCAACCAGAGTTCTCCTCGCCCATCAACCAAACTACAGAGTAGGAAGAAGTACTCAACCAGCACCAATGTATTTGATCATCAATCACTTCACTCTAACTCAAGGCTTGGTAAGAATTTAAACAAGATTCCATTTGTAGGACCAGGCGTTATCTGGGCCTGGGTCCTGTATCTGTAACACAGGACTTCCTGGTCAACGGGTCGACACTTCCACTGCATCGTTCTTCTCGTCCCGGCGGTTTGTGATGCTCTTCCATTCCCAGAAAACCTTCACGTCTGCCTGAAATCAAGACTACCTTCTGCCTCCAATCCTGTGGAGGATGATCTATAGAACATCTGACCATCACAGTCGGTGCATCGAGCAGCTGCTGCACGCGGTATGACAAAGCCCGGCCAGTACCAGCATACCCAACAGAGGTCCAATCAACCTCTATTCTGTTGGGACAGAACCTCTACATGGCCTTTGGCAGCTGCCATCTAGTTTTCCACGCAAACAGTTTAATTCCCAGAGTACATGACTCCGTGAACACTGACATGTGACATCATCCAAATCTCTGCATCACTACACACATTCTAAGATTTGGTGGTAAAACCCCTTGAAGACATTTCTGGGTGGGATCACCGGCAGTTAGACGACTGACCTGCTTCTCCACTGTGGCTTCAGATCTGTTGAAGAGGGAGACTGAGGCTGGCCGGGCGAGGACTCTGGACCCCCCGCGCAGCTAAAACAGACCAAAAGGTATGTATCAGCACATTTCCATTGTGTCACCTTTAAACAGATTTTATTCAGAAACATCTAAACATTCAAATAAATAACATTTAAACAACCTAAAATCAAACATCTTATGTTGGTTGTATTTTCTTTTGGCTGCTTCTGATCAGGGTTCACCACCGATCTCTCAGTCTTCTTGAAGAGATGGTCGAGGTTTTACACCAGGTGAACCTCCTGACGCAACCTTAACCATGTACCTGGGCACGGGTGGCCATAGTGGGGTTCTAACTTCCCAGTCCTTTAAAAGACCTGGGTTAGCAGACGGAGGCTGAAGATCTCAGAATCGATAGATTCCTTAACTTAGCCCTCCATAGTACATCAAAGTTTATACTTTACCGTTTTAAATTACACCATCTTTATCCAAGTCTGCAGAATCTTATGATTCGTAATCGATTTGAAAATATGAAAACGTAACGCTTGAGCTAAGGGGTTAAAGGGTCATTGAAGACCCAACTTTGACCTTATAGTGGCCACTAACCGCATCCTACTGGCACGTAGGTAATGGTAATAAGCCCCCAGTGTATTTGGGTGGACATACCACAACAGGAGAAGTGATAAACTTGGCGCAGGCATACATGGCTGGAAGCTGGAAAGAGACAAGAGACATTGTGTAGTCAGTGTTTGCATGAAGGGACACATTATGAAGACAAGTGACGAGTGGACATTTAGACATAAAGACAGGACTGGGGTTTATTCCAGAAACAGTTCAACAAACTCTAAACCCTGGGTTTCTCTGCAGATCGACACCGAGATGGAAAGTCATGAGTTTTGACCCCAGAACAGTCAGAATAATTTGGTCCAACCAATTAAGTTTGTTTACTCTGTTAAACTCGTGGACGATCTAAGACTATCATCAATGGCGCTCATATAAGGTAGGGAAGTGATATTGAACAGATTCATTTTCATTCATGGGCATGGCGACGATTCCTCGAACAACTCGATTACTAAAAAGTTAAATACTCAAATAATTTGCCTCAAGGCTGCGAATACATCCGGGAATCTGTACGGCGCTATATAACAACTCTCTACAAGTGTCCTCACTTCATCCGCTTGTCGTCCACCGGACCCGAGTCTCCCAGGAGATCGTTTTCCCCCCTGAAGGGGAATAAATGTGGGGATAAACTATCTTTGAGTGCGAACAGAGGCTCACTCTGCCTTAAATTTGAAGAAGTCAAAGACTGACGGACTGAATTGAAGACTCGGGGGTTTGCTGAGAGAACGCAATACTTCTTATACGATTACTCAAATATTACCAGAATAATCAACAGAATACTGCGCCCCAAATAAAAAGAATCCTGGGTAGACCCAGAACTTGCTGTAGGAATTGAACATTTCATCTGGGAATGCTTTGGGATTCCCCCCATCCCTCGAGGTGCGTCGGAGCAGCGCTGGGAAAGATGGAAATCTGGGATATTTTAGGTGAACTGCTGCCACCCGGATCGAATAAACTTGATCGATGGCGGACGGGTTCATTATCAACCCTCACTTTGGTTTTCAAACATATTTACAATGTCAGTCAGTGGCTAATCCAGTAGCTCTCTAGGTAATTTAATACTAAATATATAAAACAGTGTTTGAGGACGCTCCTATTGGAAAAAAAAAAGGAAGAAAAGGAGAAGAACGCAAAAACTTTGTTCTGGTGTCGGAGACGTCCAGGATATGGGTCAGGATTGGAGGGTCTGATGTACCATTGGAGAATGTTTTTCAGGTAGGTCACAAGTGGACAGCGAGACACAGGCGTGTAGACCTGCGTCTATCATGTGTCAGATGTACAAGAGCTGGAACACACGTGTGGAACACAGGGTTGTTCAGAAGACTGTTGATTGGACGTCTGGTTTTCCTCCTACTCCAACCAAGTACTCTCCTCTCTGTCCAGAACCACTGATGATGTATTTTCCCGTTACGTCCTTGACAGACGTGCATCATGTCACATTAACGTTACACGACTTTAAGTGTGTAAGACATTTAGTTAATGCACAGTGAATTAGGATGTTCCATCTTGTGCATTGACAACATTCTGTCAATTCTGTCAAAAAGAATGACAGAATAATTCCTACCCATCAAGTCTGGCCAGTTCAACCAAGAGGTTGATCCAATTACTCCCCCAGGATCATCCACTGACAGTTGGCTTTACGGACAGATGATGCAGAATAAATGTGAATTAACAGAAACACTTTCAAACACGAAACGATTCAATCAATTCTCCCAAATCTAGAGCGAACTTACAAATGGGTTTAGCTGGGCGTTCGGCCGAATATCCTCTTAGACTTGAAGGTAAGCTAAGATGCTATGCTAACAAAGTCGCTAAGATGCTATGCTAACAAAGTCTGCGAACATGAAGGTCAAAAACTAGCACCAGCCGGCAGCTTTGGGCCGGACAGCATGTAGGTGCACTGCCTACTGCAAGAAACCTGCTGCAGAGTCGGAACATCGTCCAGACATGACACCGCGGCTCTCTGACAGGATGTCCTTGCAAGCGGCGGACTGGAGCAGAGAACAGTAGGCCCGACGCTGTCAGACATTTTACATCCAAGTGGATGCCAGATCAAGACCGGCTCCGTGTTCGAGCCGGTGTGTGAACCGCTGCAAACTCCAACGTGACGACATCCTCTGTGAAACCAATCAAGTCGAACTCGCAGTGCTAGTGGACCATAACTGACTACGAGATACCGATCATTCATTATGAAGAGAAATAATTTCTGGTAACACAGTTATTGAATGGCCGACCTAGCGTTAGCATTGGCAGCTAATCTTCACCCCAGGACTGACTTCCTGTCGGACGACCAGAACCTGTCTGCAACACAGCTCAACCTGCGCACACACGAACCATGGGAGTCATGAAAGGCAATTATTACCGGTATGGTTCGGGTCTTGAAGGGTCCAATTCGCTAAGTCTCACACACAGCGGAAGGCAGTGAATGTAGGAGGAATTAACTGTCACCTTGTCATTTATAAGCACAGTGTAAACGTCCTAAACGTCCATTGGTCTGAAAGCAGACTCCTCCATTCCGCATTGGCCCATCGACATCACGTGTCCGAAATTCCAACTAAAGGGAGGGATCCTCGTTGAACGACAACCATTCACACCGGCCAGGAGGTGTAGGAGGGCGGGAGCAAAGAACCTCCGTTGATGTGATTGGACAGCGTCTCCAGGATTGACAGGTTTCAGTGGAACGACCTTTAAAGCACATCTGATGTCCTGTGAATGTACTGGTTAGCCGAGGGCAAGTCCCACCTTCAGTATGTCATTGATTAAACCAACGACTATACTACTACTGCTTTACTCTTTTAGTATTCTTCACTTTGCCCAGTAATAGCTTTATATAAAGGGAAAAGCACCATAAAATACATTCTAAATTATTAACACACACACACACACATAAAGTGGAATTTCAACTTGACCGTCTTTAATAAATTCTGTTGCACCACTCAGGCATAACATATCTTGCATTTGGGTTAAACAAGACAAATATTTAGTGTTTATCTTGAATTTGTAGAACTGGTTCCCTCGTCGTCATCTTTTTTTTACACCCACATCATCGGTATATTTCGTAGGAGCCTGCCAAAGTGCATTTAAATCCATATTTATCTTTTGTTCACAGATATCCACAGATAATTCTATTTAATAATTAACAGCTATACACTTTCAGTCCTTATCCCTTTCTTCATATGTACATAATGTCACCCATTGGTACAGATGAACTCTGCAGCCACTGCGATGATCTTACTGCTCAACTAACTGCACCAGCATTTAACTTCCTCCAGATGAAAATGTCAGCTAAAAGTTGAAAAATTAAGCATAAATAATTCAAAGTGCAGTTTACTACCACTACTAAACACAGAAGGGAAGCTGTGATTTATCCGTACTATTCTAACAGATGATCTCAGAAGGAAGGCTCATGAATATTCATCAAATCTTGTAAAAGAATTATAGATTCCACTAGCGACTCACGCAGAGACACAAGGGGAGAGACTCAGGGCTAATTTACTTACTGCCAGAAGTTGCGATGTAACAGAGATAGCTTTGGGTTGGCCATGTTTTAATTTGTTGTCAGTCTTGCGTTTAGTTTAGCCTCGTCTTTATTTATTTCTTTTCATTATTTATAAACTCCTATTTTAATATGCTAATATAAAACAGAGGACACTGATAAAAACCCTCAGTAAGAGCTTTATCCCCTTAATATCTGTTTCTATGTTGGGTGTGTCTGCAGACTATGAATACTTCGTATCTTTGGCTCTAAACTCTTCATCCAGCATCAGCGATAGATCATATGATGTTCATGCAAACAGACGTGGGATTCTGCTGAAGCCGCTTCAAACTCTTTTGCTTGTTTCTGCTTTGTTTTCCATTCATTAATTATATTATATTATTATTATATATCTGAAGGAAAAGTGTCTGTAAAGTAATTCAGGCATGTTGACCATTAGTTATCTGCATTAAAACTGACACATGTTCCTCTGCAGCTTCCCCATCCTCATCATCCTCATCGTTCTCCTCATCTCCCCTGTCGACTGTCTGGAGGAGATAAAGCTCCAAAACAGCAGGAAATTTAATTGGCATCCCAATTCAGACCCAGTCTTCTTCCAGAACCAGCATCACCTTCTCAAGTCATGACATGCCCCCCCCTCTTCATCAGTCACCAACCTCGGCGTAAGACTCGACTCTTAACTCCCTTTTGAATCCCACATCAAACAGTATCACTTCAGGAAGTTTCAAGGATGAAGGATCCTGATGAGAGTTCGTAAACACCAACACATCACCCCCGTTCTTCATCACTTCATTGGCTTCCCATCTCCACCAGGATTGATTATAAGATCTCTCTCCTCACTCACCAGTGCATCCATGGTAACGCACCCCCCTACCTAAA
>VRLP01008524.1:0-16395 GCA_009660295.1 Lophius piscatorius
TGAGAAGGAGGAGGAGAAGTCCAAACAGATGGATGCTCTTCATCAGGAGATCCAGGATCTGAAATGTGAGGTGGATACCGTCTCTAAAGAGCTTCTGGCTAAAGAGAAGACCTTCCTTCAAACTCAGCAGGAGGCTGCAGAGAAGATGGACCTCCTGCAGCAGCAGCTCCTCTCAGTCACTGAGGAGAGACGAGCTGCACAGGCCCAGCTAGATCTTCTCACCAAACAGGAGCAGGAGAACACCCATCAGAGGGAGAACCTGCAGCAGCAACTGTCTGCTTCTGAGGAGGAGGTGAGGAGCATTAAAAAAGAGATCCAAGCTAAAGAAGAGGAGATGATTCAGCTGAAGACTGACCGCTCAGCTCAGTCAGATGTTCTTTATCAGGAGATTCAAAGTTTGAAGATCCAGGTGGAAGCTCTCAGCTCCTTCCTGAGGACCGCTCAGGAGGACATGCAGTCCAAGGAACATCTATTGGCTCAACAGCAAGAAGAAAATGTTCAGCTGAAGGAGGCGCTCATCAGTCTGCAGGAGAAAGTCAAACAGATGGAGGTTCTGCAGGAACAGATTTGTTCTCATGAAGAACAGATCCAAAACCTCAAAGACTCTCAGAGCGAGAAGGACCACCTCCTCCTCCAGGCTGAGGAGAAGCTTCAGGTCCTCCAGACTGAGTTCTCTGCTGTCAACACTGTCATGTCTGAGAAGGACCAGAGTCTGAAGACCCTCAGAGACGAGGTTGCTGCTCAATCTAACCTGGTCCAAAAGGCAAACCAGGAAGCTGCAGGTAATGAGAAGATGCTGGTTGAGAAGGAGGAGGAGAAGTCCAAACAGATGGATGCTCTTCATCAGGAGATCCAGGATCTGAAATGTGAGGTGGATACCGTCTCTAAAGAGCTTCTGGCTAAAAAGAAGATCGTCCTTCGAAATCAGCAGGAGTCCGCAGAGAAGATGGACCTCCTGCAGCAGCAACTGTCTGTTTCTGAGGAGGAGGTGAGGAGCGTAAAAGAAGAGATCCAAGGCAAGGAAGAGGAGATGATTCAGCTGAAGACTGACCGCTCAGCTCAGTCAGATGTTCTTCATCAGGAGATTAAAAGCTTGAAGATGCAGCTGGACCCTCTCAGCTCCTCCCTGAGGACCTCCCAGGAGGACATGCAGTCCAAGGAACATCTATTGGCTCAACAGCAAGAAGAAAATGTTCAGCAGAAGGAGGCGCTCATCAGCCTGCAGGAGAAAGTCAAACAGATGGAGGTTCTGCAGGAACAGATTTGTTCTCATGAAGACCAGATCCAAAACCTCAAAAACTCTCAGAGCGAGAAGGACCTCCTCCTCCTCCAGGCTGAGGAGAAGCTTCAGATCCTCCAGACTGAGTTCTCTGCTGTCAACACTGTCATGTCTGAGAAGGACCAGAGTCTGAAGACCCTCAGAGACGAGGTTGCTGCTCAATCTAACCTGGTCCAAAAGGCAAACCAGGAAGCTGCAGGTAATGAGAAGATGCTGGTTGAGAAGGAGGAGGAGAAGTCCAAACAGATGGATGCTCTTCATCAGGAGATCCAGGATCTGAAATGTGAGGTGGATACCGTCTCTAAAGAGCTTCTGGCTAAAGAGAAGACCTTCCTTCAAACTCAGCAGGAGGCTGCAGAGAAGATGGACCTCCTGCAACAGCAGCTCCTCTCAGTCACTGAGGAGAGACGAGCTGCACAGGAGCTGCAGGAGGCCACGTTTAAGGAGAAGGAGGGTCTCCTTCAGGAAAAAGAAGCTCTGATGACCTTGATATTCCATGAGGAAAAGGATCTGAAAGCGCTGGAGAAACGACTGGATACTGAGGTTTCAGAGAAGGACAGACTCGCTCGGGCCAAGCAGAACTTGGAGAGAGAGAAGGAGGTCCTGAAGATGGAGAGGGAGAAACTCCTGATGGAAAGAGGAAAAGCTGAAGAAGTCGCGCATGAGCAGGAAAAGCTGAAGAGAGACCTGCAGGAGCAGCTCTCGGCGAAATCAGAGGCTGCAGAACACTACAAGGCTCAGGTTGGTGTCACCAGAAACCATCTCAGAACATCAGGCCATGGAGATCCACTCATTCTCCCCACTCTTCCTCCCAGTCAATCTGAATTTTAGGAGCTTCTTCTCTCTTAAAAACTCATGAAGCCTAACACGTCAGGTCGTCATGGCGAAAACGTGCGCGTAGGATGGCTCGCGGTAAAGGGCGGGGCAAAACGGCTCCACTGCGCCCCCTACAAATATTCATGTTTATCATAAGAGGAGCTACCAGAAGGTCTCCTGGTGAGACTTTCCGGTTTTAGTCTTGCGGTTCCCGGGTGCTGAACTTTAACAAACATGTCCAATAGTTCTGACCCAATCAACTTCAGATCTGGTCATTAACACGTTGAGACTGTACGGATTAGAAGTCATGAAAAGCCTGAGTTTTTGACGCCATGACGCGGCGAATTACGAGCCACGACCTAAACTCAACCATGAGTCGGCCATTTGGAATCTTTTGAGAGTTTTTTCTGTTGTTCTGTGATGAACTCATTCCAGAGATTTGATCCGATTCACATGAAACTTGGTCAAAATCCTCTCCAAGTATTGAGGATGCAAACTTATCAAAGCCGAGTCCATAACTTGAAAGGCGTGGCCTCGACAAAACATCACGATCCCTCGCCATCATGCAAGTGTCCCAAGACGTCAATATGAGATTATTCAGTTGCATAGACGGCGCCGCCTGCTGGCAACAGGAAGTAAACCTAAGTAAACCTGAAGCTAACGTTAGCAGGGCGGCTAAAGATAGCGACAGCACAGATCCGGCCAGGAGCCCTGAAGTCCTTAAACAACAACGACATAGAACATATAACAGACTGAACGAGGCTGACTTGGTTTTATTCTCACGTCCAAATGTCATACAGTTGGTTGAAGGACGGAGGTTTCATTCACTTCAACAGGTCAGAACATAACCACAACGCCAAACAGCTTTACTTCCGGTTTGAGCCTTCAAAATAAGAGCACTTAAAACACACTACTCATTATGATTCTACTTTAAAGAAAATAAAGCGGTATCGGCCGTTTGACTTTATAAAAATCGGTGATCGGCTAAAAACATTGCATTGGGTGCACCTGTGTCCTGTTCCACCTGTGTCCCGTTCCACCGCTTTCCTGTTCCCCCTGTGTCCTGTTCCACCACTGTCCCGTTCCACCTGTGTCCTGTGCCACCTGTGTCCTGTTCCACCTGTGTCCTGTTCCACCTGTGTCCCGTTCCACCTGTGTCCCGTTCCACCTGTGTCCTGTTCCACTGCTGTTGTGTGTCAGATCCACGGGTCTAACCCCGGGATGTCTTTTATCGTGACGCCCACAGGTGGAGAAGGCGGTCAGCCACTACAACAGCAAGAAGCAGCTCCTCCAGGAGAGCCAGGAGGAGGTGGCCCAGCTGAAGACTTCCCTGGAGGTCAAAGAGCTGGAGGTGAAGGCCGTTACCATGGAGAACAAGATTCTGCAGCTGGACCTGGACAAGGCCCACACCAACGAGAAGAAACTGGTGAACATGGTGGCCAGTTTAGAGGCGCAGGTTGGTATGAAGACGAGGGAGAAAGAACTGAAGGTGGACGTTTGAGGGAGGGATATTTGTAATGACTTCATCCGCTCACCTCCAGCTGGCCTTTGCTGATCAGAACCTGCGAGCCCAGAATAAGATCCACGGTCCTGAAAGAGGAGCATCAGAGTCCTGCTACTTGGAGGTTCCCGGCGGTGCCAGACCGACGAGGGCCTTGAGCTCCGACAGCCTGGACCAGAGTTCCCTGGAGGACTCGCTCAACACGGCCAGGTAGAACCCAGTCACCCGCTCAAAGTCCGCTCCGGTGTTTCACTGCTACTCCATTTCAAATGTAATGGTTTCACCTCCTAGAAAGCTCTTCTCTTTTTTGTGTGTGAGTCTTTGTTTGAGTGGTTTGTTTATATTTGTTGTTTGTTTGTTTGTTTGGGCTCATCGCTGAGACGACAACAACATCCATGAGACGTCTGACGTCTTTTCTCCTCCCGGATCTGTTTCCACCACGTTTTATGGATAAAAAAATAATAATTCAAGTTTATGTTACTTTCAGTTTTTTAAGTAGTTTTTATAATTTTAAATGTAGTTTTTGTGGTTTAAAACGGCTCAAACGACACGAGCGACACGTTTGATTGACTTGAATCTAGATGTAAAAGTGGACGCCCCAGTCCTCAGGAAAACCCGGCGTGTGGATCCTGATCCCACTCACGTCACATGACCAGTATCATCATAACAATAATAATAATCGATGTTGAATAACAGGAACAGCGTCGCTCCGACACGAGTCTCACGTTGCTCCGCCTCTTTCCTATGTTTGCAGGAAAATTTCCGCCCCTGATGAATCCAGCACGCCGATGGTTCGCAGTTCAGAACGCCTTGCTGCAAAACGCCACGGCCTCCATTCTGAGTCTCTGGAGACGCTTTACTTCACGCCTATAACCAGCAGGTACACGACACACCTCCTCAGCCTCCTCCCCCCACCTCCTCAGCCTCCTCCCTCCAGCTTCTCTAGCCTCCTCCCTCCAGCCTCCTCCTCCCCCCACTTTCTCCAGCCTCCTCCCACCAGCTTCTCTAGCCTCCTCCCTCCAGCCTACTCCTCCCCCCACCTTCTCCAGCCTCCTCCCACCTGCTTCTCCAGCCTCCTCCCCCCAGCTCCTCCAGCCTCCTGTGGCGGTCCTGGGGTGAACTGGAGCATCGTCCAGCATGAATGTCATCTGTTATAGGCTCCAGCCCTTAAGCAGGATTAGTGCTCACAGGAAAATGAAGGAATAACCAGAATGGGTTTATTCTCTTTGACCGGTTGTAGATTTCTTCATTATTTATTCAATTTGGTTCATAAAATCTGGCTAATATTTTTTCTTTGGACAGTTTCCTAGTTATTCTGAAAAAAGGATGTTATATTTGACCTTAGATTTATTCTCTGTTTGATGTATTAAAGTATTTAAGATACTTTGTTCTCTTTTCTTTAGACATTAAAATGTGTTTTTGTGCATCAATCGCGCTTCAACCATCAGAGTCCCTGGATTTCCTTCCTGTCCTTGAAGCCACATGTTTGCAGCCACGATGAAGAACCTTTGAGCCTCTGTGACTGAGATCCTCCTCTTCTCCTCCCTCAGGTCCAACAAAGAGCTCAAGACGGAACTTCCTTCAGCCCGGCACAACCCAACGTCCTCCATGAAAAGGCGGCGGACCACGCAGGTCATTAACATCACCATGACGAAGGTGGAGGAAACACAGGAGCACCTTGTTTTCCATGTTTACTCACGTCAGACCTGACAGCGGTGTCCTCACTCCCTCTCCTGGTTCTTCTCCCGCAGGAAGACGATAATCTGTCCCTTCTGTTCTCTGCCCTGTAGAAAACTCCAGGTGGAGGTGATGACGAGACCTTCCACAGTCTGACCTCCGCCCGCTCCCATCCAAACCTCTCCGGCGCTCACTCCGGCCGGACCGTGGTGACGGAGCTGTTTGAGACACCCGTCAGGAAGAGCGAGGCTGCCGGCGACCAGCTGATCGGTCTTCCAGGCTACAGACGGAGCGCCATCCATTCCCAGCGTGAGTCTTCACCTGCGTGTTTGTGGCGTGGTGTCTGAGGATCCGCAATCTTTTCATTGACTACTTCTAATCTTAATTATGAACTCCACGATAACGAAACATCAGAGAAAAGGCTACCGTCTCCAGAGTTCATTACTCTCACATAGTAACAGATTACTCACACATAGTAACAGATTACTCACACATAGTAACAGATTACTCACACATAGTAACAGATTACTCACACACAGTAACAGATTACTCACACATAGTAACAGATTACTCACACACAGTAACAGATTACTCTCACACAGTAACAGATTACTCACACATAGTAATAGATTACTCTCACACAGTAACAGATTACTCACACACAGTAACAGATTACTCTCACACAGTAACAGATTACTCACAGACAGTAACAGATTACTCACACGGTAACAGATTACTTTCACACGGTAACAGATTACTTTCACACGGTAACAGATTACTCTCACACAGTAACAGATTACTCTCACACAGTAACAGATTACTCTCACACAGTAACAGATTACTCTCACAGACAGTAACAGATTACTCACAGACAGTAACAGATTACTTTCACACGGTAACAGATTACTTTCACACAGTAACAGATTACTCTCACACAGTAACAGATTACTCACACTACTCGTGTGTAGGTAAGTAGGTGTTTATTATTTTATTATTATTTACATCGTGTTGTGAGGACAACAATGCTCTGGAGTGAGGTGAACTATGGGGCGCGGTATTTAACTCCTCCTCTCCGTGTCTCCAGCGGCGAGTACGTTCTGTGTGGGCGCGGAGAACGAGCCAGAGGCGGCTCCTGAGGACTGGATGAGGATTGCGGAGCTCCAGGCCCGGAACAAGGCCTGCCTCCCTCACCTGAAGAGCAGCTACCCGGTGGAGTCTGAGGTTGTTAGACGTGCCTTAAGCTTCAGAGGCGGACGGGTTCACAGAAACACGGAGGTTCTCCGTCACAGTGACCCGTAGAACTTCAGAGAGACCCTTCAGAAGGTTCTCCGTCGACTGATGTCGTATTTTGAGACCTTAGATTCCTCCTCACTCCTCGTTGTTTTCCCTCCAGCCGTGCCGCAGCAACGCGTTCCTTTTCACGGATGAAGAACTCCGCACCGGTGACCCGTCCGACACCATCCGCCGCGGCTCCATGATGCCGGGCCAGCTGCAGGACTCTCTCACCTCCCACCGGCTCTCCCTCATGATGGGACCCCCGGGGGCTGCGGCCAACACTCGCTCCCATCGCCTCTCCCTGATGCCCGGCCTGCTGCCGTCCAGAGTGGGCCCCTCTCAGCCCAGGAGCCCGAAGGGCACAAAGAGGTCTTCATCGACGTTATCCGTCCACCAGACGTCGCCTGAGGTGGGTTTGCATCCGGACGCAGGGGGGCGTCTCCTTAAATCATACAAATGTAGAAAAATAATATATTTATTATTAAACGATTCCAAATATTTTCCTTTTTAAATACAGTTTATAATATATGATATAACATCATGAAACACAAAGTCATCTATTTTCTTCCATTCCGTTATGCCGATACAATATAACCCCCTAGATGATGTCGTATATTATCTTATAATCTTCACTGACTGAGTGAGATTAAAACCCTTTGTTCCTAAAAATAAAGAAATAAAATAATTTATCTAAAGGTATAAAGGCAACAATAATAATAATAATAATAATACTAAAAATGAGCCGTCTGCACACACATAAATGAAATTATTATTACATAACTGCAAACGGTGATGATATTAAAAAAAGTCCCTGATTAATAAAATGTGTTGTTGTTGTTATTATTATTGTTGTTGTTATTATTATTAGTCGTGCCCATTTCACACCAAGTCACAAATAATGTAGGGAAAACAAGCGGTAAATATAAATATAACTTTCTGAAAGTGTCTTTTTTTTAATCTTCGTCTTCTTTGACAGAAAAAGGTGAAGGCCAGCTGCTTCCCGCGTCCCCTCACTCCTAAGAACAGGAACGTGATCAGCGGACCCTCCGGCCCCCAGTTCCACCCCGCCCTCAGTCCCGTGAGTCACAGAGTCCCTTCTCAGATCAGTCACAGTCATCCTCGTCTCACCGTACTGAACTTAACCTCTGACTCTTGTCCCGCCCCCTCAGGCTGAGCGGAGACAGTCCACCGTCTTCACGATTGACAACACCCCCAAAAACAGCAGCTACCTGAAGAAAGGGCTGAACAAACTCCGCAGCTCCACCCGCAAGTCTCCCGGAAAGACGTCCAAGAAGTCTCCCCCTCAGACGTCAGCCCGCCGCGGCCAGGAGAACCTCTCCTCCTCCAGACCTTCGTCCCAAGCGGCGGCGGGACGAGCTGGCAGAGCGGGCAGCACCAAGTCTCCCCTGGTGACCAAAACACAGAAGAACTCTCCCCGGGTCTCCGGCAGGACCGCCAAGTCTCCCGGAATCACATCCAGCGCTCGAAAGGTAACGGAAGCGTTCAGGGTCCTACAGGGTCCTACAGGGTCCTACAGGGTCGTACAGGGTCTTACAGGGTCCTACAGGATCCTACAGGATCCTACAGGATCCTACAGGATCCTACAGGGTCCACTAGTGTCCTCATCTCTGAGAAGCTGTGGGTTCATTGAGGTTTGTTCTGTTTATCATCTGATATTAAACTCTGGTGCATTCTTGTTATTATTATTATTATGTTTTATAAAACAATCCCTAAAGGATTCACTCTTGAATGAAACGAGACTCGCTGAGATCAAGAGCAGAGAAGAAACGTTTGCATGTATCAGCAGAGTCAATAAAATAGATGGAAGTAGAAGAAGTGAAGTTCCATCAAGTACATGCGGCTCTAAACGGCGCATTGAATACAGAATGGTGGACTTCCTGTTACAGATGTTTTTGTAGATCCTGAAATGATAAACATGTGTAAAAAGTTTCGTGCTTCTTGTTTACAGTAGGGTCAATGAGAATTTCTAGGGGGCGCTATAGAGCCATTCGGCCACGACCCCCAAAATACGAAGTTCTTCGCGAGAACCGGATAAAAAAAAAAAGGGGATTCTTTCAGCAGAAACGTAATAAAACTAATCACAATAATAAAAACTTTTGCTTTTAAATACAGTATTATAAAGCATAACATTATGAAATGAAAATATATATATATAATATATATAGTATTATATTATTTCAGGTGTTATATATAATATAATATATCGGCCATATAATAAATAACTATACTAAATATTACACAATATTATAAAATGCAGTCTGAAGATTAAAGTGTCTGTATCTGTTTACTGAATAAATGATGCAGTGCATGATGGGAAATGAGAACATGAATATACATTAACTGCTGAATCTCAACGCTGTTTCCAGAAACCCGTCTCTTCAAATCACGAAAATCGTGCCGGAAATCTTCACAGGTCAATATTGTCTAATGAATGGATTGACTTTTATCTGATGGGGGTCTTTTTGGGGGGTGATGGGGGTCTCTGGTTTTTCCCAGCAGCTGCTTGTCGGTTCTCAGGTGTGTGTTCACTTTGTCCTCTGTTGAACCTCACTACTCACCCGCCGCACCTGATTTCAGATTTCACTAAACGCCTCGTCAACGTTGAAAATTTTGACTGAATCATATCTTTATTTGATCCCACAGATGATGAGGAGGATGAAGGTGTGAGGACCGCCTGGCTTCCAGATTGTTAATATCATCATCTACGGTTCTCCTTGATCTTTTTTACTTTCTTTATTAGGAATTAGATTTTAATTTTATTGTCATTCTTCACAACTTTGTACAATCTTGTCTCAATCTACCAAAGTTCTTCATTTTTATTGTATATATTTACTTTGTCAATAAAAACCTTTTTTAAAAAGAGTCTTTGTGGGAGAGTCTCTTTTTTTCCCTGTTTGTTGGGACCCTGGTTCCGGCTGGTGGATGTTTCCAGTAGAACTTTGAGGCCGTTACATTTAGTTGACTTCTCTCAGAGCATCAGTGTATTGGCCGTAACATTGATGGACCTCACAGAACCTCTCTCTGCTGTGTTCTGACCCAACGTTCAATGAACAAAGATTTATGCTGTTCTTGTTTGAGCGGTTCAACCCAACAGGCTCATAGTTGAGCTTCGACCTGGTCTTTGCTTTTTTCTGTCAACGATTCTTGGTTTTAATGAGCCCAGGGTTTGTGTCAGCACCCCCCAGTGGACAGGGTGGAGAAGAGTGTGAGGAGTTATCTGTGACAGAAGAGGAGCAGCAGGAGGGAAGGGAGAGGTTCTGAGCAGAAAACAGGAGGCAGAGCTGAAGATGTTCAGATGTTCTCTGGGAGTGAGGAGGAAGGACAGGATCAGAAAGGAGACATCAGAGGGACAGTCCAGGTTAGACGTCCTGGAGACAAAGTCAGAGAGGACAGATTGAGATGGTTCTGACCCGTGAAGAGGAGGGATAGTGGATCTACTGGTAGAAGGATGCTGGAGATGGAGCTGCAGGCAGGAGAAGAAGGGGAGGAGCAAAGAGGAGGTTTCTGGACGTGGTAGGAGAGGACATGCAGTTGGTTGGTGAGATAGAGAAAGATGTAGAGGACAGGGGAAGATGGAAACATGATCCACTGTGGAGACCCCTAAAGGTTTCAGCCCAAAGCAGAAGAAATAAATTCCTTTTATTGTGACGAGTGGATAGAACAAATGTCCTTATGTACCTACAATAAAAAAATGAATCAGTCAGTATATTTTCTTCCATCCCCAACATGGTCAAAATCATCTCCTTTTTGCTTTTTATACTACAAACAAG
Organism: Lophius piscatorius; assembly: GCA_009660295.1. Taxonomy (NCBI): domain Eukaryota; kingdom Metazoa; phylum Chordata; class Actinopteri; order Lophiiformes; family Lophiidae; genus Lophius; species Lophius piscatorius. The sequence goes on from VRLP01008524.1 coordinate 10,340, forward strand.
GTTTAATTCCAAGTGAATTAGGTTTACTGACCGTAAATTCCATAAAAAGGCCCGTAGAACCTGTGCTGATGATTTGATTGAAAAAAAAAAAAAAAAGACCTGGAATTGAAGGATAATTTCTACTTTATTCTTTATAAAAACCAAAATGGGCCAATTTTGACTTAGAAGTGCAAATATGAGAGTTTAATAATGATCTGAGATCAAATGTTTTGCATGGCTTTTTTCAGATGACCGCTTTTATTCTGAAGGGGCAGTCAGGAAGTCGTAATGGTAATGCCGGAAGTCGACTCTTACCCGGAAGTTATAAGTAAAGTCGAAAGAGTGAACATTAATTAGCAATTAGCGTTCCCTTATAACTCTGAGACTTTCCGAAATCGTAACTCCAATATTTATGGACATGTTTTGTACGTGAGGGTTTATTTTAGTAACCAGCACGAGTGCGACGGATTAGTTTTCTACAATGCGGTTGTGAGATTGGATTCCAGACATGGATACTGAGGTTGAAGTTCCAGGTTCCAGTTCCAGGTAAATTATTCTTCTCTCAATTAGTTTTTCCATCTCAAGAACTTGTTTTACTTCAATTTCTTTGTCATCAAGTTTCTACTGTTCAATTAAACGGCATGACACACCCGTTGATTTAAAAGTACTGACAAATGTGTCACCTGTCCTATTAAAGAAGTATTATGGGTGGTTACCTATACCTGGAGAGGAAAGTGTTCACTGGGGGATACTTTAAGATTCCACAAGAGTTTGAAGTGATATCAATTTTGAGATTAGTGGGACTCATTTTCCCAGGCTCTTCCTGTTAATTGACACCATGTCAGTTTTCCAGATCAACCAGACCTTGGTTCACCCTTTGATAGACATATATGGTTTTGCCACCTGTCATACATGATGGACACAAAGAGCTCCCGTTTAGGGTTTATGGTCATACCTTCACAAGATGAAGATTAACACGAAGAGCATTTTCCCAGGGATCTCTGCAGCAAATTAAGAAACTTTAACTCAAATACCTTCGATGAAGAACGTGTTGAAGTATTCAACTCAGGTATTCCTGCTTGTTTATTACATCATAATCGTCAGGTTTTTCTGTTTGGACATTCAGAAACTTTTCAAACATGTTGAGACTACAGTTATCAAACTGACGTATCACACTCTACACAGGAATGAAGAGGAGGAGGAGGAGAAGAAGAAGGGGACAAAGCCTCCCTGCAGCTATGGTTCAATGAAGAGTGACCCTGAGGAGGAGGAGGAGGAGGGAAATGCTGAAGAGGTTGCCCAGGCTTGCACTCCCCTGTTTCCTGCGGTACCACCTGACCCGACGGCCCCTCAGGGGACCAGGTACAGTGACCTGTTTCATGGCTTTACACAGATGGAATAAAGTTTAATGTCACCTTCTTAAGTCCCAACGAGACCTCCAGTCGTGGAGATGTTTGTGGTGTCTAGCCCCCACGATCTGGTCCTCATCCAAGTCTCTCAGATCCTCATGATGGTCTGTTTGACCTGCTTCCAACATCAACTTCTGGACAAAATGTTCACCTGCTGGCTGAAATGTCCCGCCCACTGATTGATTTCATGATCGCTGTTGTTCTGACTTCAGCTGTCAGTGGTTATAATGTTATGGCTGATCGGTGGATGCATTCATATACTGTATATCATCAGTATCGTACCACAGTCGCATTCTACCCGAGTATTATTATTGTTCGTAAAAACCTGGAAAGTCATCTTTGTTTTTTATTTCTCTTTTGACGTTCAGGTTGTTTCTCTTCTCTGATTCATATCCAGGCTGGAAATAATCCACTCAGGTTCTCCCCACACCGTTTACACCACCACCACCACCACCACCACCACCCAGCTGACCAGACCGCCCAACGCTTTAGTCATTGACACCAGGTGGAAAACTCACACACACACTCACACACACACTAACATATACACGTACACACACATATACACGTGTGTGTATATATACAAGTACACACACACACATATACATATACACACTCGCATATACAAGTACACACACATATACACACGCACACACATATACACGTACACACACTCAAACACTCATATACATATACTTGCGTGCACACACACGCACACACTCGCACACACACACACACTCGCGCACACACACACACACACACACACACACACACACACACACACACACACACACACCTTGCCTGAACTCTGGGCTCTCTGTCGTCCTCCAGGTCGTCTGATCTCGATGAATTTTCAGAAAACGACGAAGAGGAGGAGTTGGATGAGCTTTTGATAATAAATTCCCCAGAACCTCCTGAGCCCATTGAACCAGACGACACAGAGCAGACTGATGATACGGGTCAGCCCGGCGCCCTCCATCCTGAACTGGACCTTCCTCATATATTCAAGGTCGGTGCAGCGTTGTTGTTCCTTCAAGACTCGTCTTATTCTTCCTTCTGAATTTTAAACCGTGGATGGATAACGCGTTCATTCTTCATCCAAAAAAAAGTCAGTTTCAAAAATTATAATTACCAATTTATCAAAATTTAAAGTTAACAATATATTTTTACTCATTTAGATTTTAGATTTAAATGATAAAATGGTTTTTTGCATAATAAAAAAGGCTGCTGACATTTTGCCAGGACAAGATGTTAACTTACACTGTTTAGCCATAACATTATGACCACAAACAAATTAAGTCAGAATAACATTGATTATAAAATGAGATAGGAATAAAAAGGTCATCTTACTTTTTTTTCACATTAATGTACATAAAGATAGAAAATGAAAAACATTTAAATAAACACAATACAGCAATGGTTTCAAATGTTTGTTATCTACACTATAAAAAGAGAATAATTCGATTAACTCAAAATTTACTTCCAATGGTAACACTAAATTAAAATAAGAATTTAAACTTAAAGTTAGGAGTCAGTTATACTTCATTTAATGTGTGTTACCTGTCAACAAATCATTTTTTACAGTGTAGGAAGGAGTAAACAAGCCCGTCATCTTTGACCTTCTATCTGGTATTCTATCGGCGTTCTCCCGAGGGTCAATCAGGTGGTTAACCCCTTGCATAAATCATGTATAGTTGATATGTTCTAATGTTATGGCTGATCTTCTCCCGTGTGTGGAGGGGGTTCTAATGTAATGGCTGATCTTCTCCCGTGTGTGGAGGGGGTTCTAATGTAATGGCTGATCTCCCGTGTGTGTGGAGGTGGTTCTAATGTAATGGCTGATCTTCTCCCGTGTGGGGAGGTGGTTCTAATGTAATGGGTGATCTTCTCCCGTGTGTGGAGGGGGTTCTAATGTAATGGCTGATCTTCTCCCGTGTGTGGAGGGGGTTCTAATGTAATGGCTGATCTTCTCCCCTGTGTGGAGGGGGTTCTAATGTAATGGCTGATCTTCTCCCCTGTGTGGAGGGGGTTCTAATGTAATGGCTGGTCTTCTCCCCTGTGTGGAGGGGGTTCTAATGTAATGGCTGATCTTCTCCCGTGTGTGGAGGGGGTTCTAATGTAATGGCTGATCTTCTCCCGTGTGTGGAGGGGGTTCTAATGTAATGGCTGATCTTCTCCCCTGTGTAGAGTATCCAGAGTGTTCTGACGGGCCTCACCTGCAGAGAGCTGCTCATATTTAAGTTTTCCCTCTGCCAGTGGAAACCGGTGGTAGCGGGGGAACAGCTGAGGGACGGAGACATTCTGGACTTTGTGGACAGAATGTTGGAGGTCTTCGGTAAGAAAAGTTCATTATTGTACCTGCAGCTGAAAATGACCCACCGATTCATGACTCGTGGTGCGAAGGTTATATGAAGGGAGGTCTTCTTCATTTTCAGCTCTGACAGTAGATGAAGCCTTTAGATCACAGCTTCCTTGTCCTCCTCCTCCTATTCCTCCTCCTCCTCCTCCTGCTCCTTCTCCATTTTCTTTTCCTTTTCCCTTCCAATTTTTTTCTTCTTCTACTTCTAGTTCGTCTTCGTCTACTTCTTTTTAAATTCTTCTCCTCCTACTACTGCATCTTCTTCTTCTTCTTCTTCTTCTTCTCTTTTTCCTTTTCTTCTTTTTCTTCTAGTGTTGTGTAGGTTTTTTTTTTTTTATCCGGGCCTGGTACCGGTAGGTATTATTTGAATCTGCTGCATAAATAACATTTATTAAATGGTCGTTGAAACAGAAACTTAAGGATGATTATGAACGTTTAGAGAAAGTCAAACTGGATAATGAGAGAGAGTCCAGTGACGTGTGATCACATGACGTCACCTGTCTGATGACATCACTCTCATCAGACTGATGACATCAGTCTGATGACATCACTCTCCTGTCCTCTGAGCAGCTGCTCTGTGAGTCCAACTCCAACTCCTTATGTGAATTCTGTTTCTGTGGATACAAACCTAACAGAAAAAGCCCGCTGGGTCTGGATAAGTCCATTTAAGCTTTAACCAGAACATTTCCATCCAATGCCGGTTCTGACGTGTGTCTGCGTTCAGAATTTAACCTGGAGGAGTTTAAGACCTGGATTTACATCCAGATTTATTATGAGCTGATCCGATCCGATCTGGTACCGTAAAACTGACTGTCTTCAGTTTTTCCAGGATGGGAGTGGGGTTCTGAACAGTGCATGGTTCTGATTTGTTTGTTAAAGTTTCTCAGCAGTAGATACTGTTGATTCACTAAAATTCTGTTCTGCAGGCCCGGATCTCTCCGTGTTGTACACGATAAGAACCCTAGAAAGTATCCAGAAGCAACAAGAGGCAGGAGAACTACAGAACCGCTGCAAGAGAGGTGAGTGGACTCGGACTTCTGCTACTGCTGACATTTGAAGGTTGAATAAATCAGAACTTTAAGGATTTGTTCTTTACGTTCATTATGCAAATTTATTTCGCAAAACATTATTTAACCGAACCGCTGAGAGTCTGAGGCGGGTCACTCCTGTGTTTTAGTGCAACCGAGAGGGTGTTAGAACCTTCACGGTACCAGCTGGGACTCAGAGAAAAAGATCTTTACTTCCAGAACCCGTTCAGGGTCACTCCTTGTTCTGAAAACTCCTCAACCTCATTTCACCAGAGTTCATTTTTACTTTCCTCCAGCAGCATTAGGTCATGGTACCAACAGAACTGGTCCCTTCATAGAAATATGATAAAAATGAGAATTATGATAATAAGAATAATAGTCGTCATAAAAATAGTGCAATAGAATTTTTTTCTTTTTTAAATGGTAAAATTGGGAAAAATAACAAAAATTTATTAAAGTCGCCAAAAATAGTAAAAAAAAAAAAATTATTAAAAAAAAGATCAAAAGAATAAAATAGATTTTTTTTTTTTTTTTTTAAAGGTCACATTTTTATTTATTTATTTTTTTTTTTGGAAAAAGAAAAAAAAGGTCAAATATGAAAAAAAAAAGGTCAAATTAATGAAATGCGATGTCTTGTGATGATCTGCTTGTATTCAGTCATTATTCAGGCGTGCGTGAGTAGGGATGGCGTCGGGGCGTGTGAATACCTCATATACTTTCTCTCTGCCTCCTTCTTCGACACCAGCACTGATCCGGTTCCACCTGAAGGAGCATTTGATCAGAAAACACAGCTCCATCCACGAGGGCGTCGTTCGAGCCGGAAGACTCAGTCCTCTGGACGACGTCTACGTCGAGCCTCAGATCTCCACCCGTGGTTACGGAGGAGTCGACCTATCTCACGCGCTCAGGCCCCGCCCGCCGTCGCCTCTCCACGCTCCTGGCGCCGACACCTTCGTCGGCCTGAACGATCTGTTTCGACTGCAGCGGGATGACGGGCAGCCGGTGAGGACGGTGCTGACCACCGGGATTCCCGGAATCGGCATGACGGTGTCTGTGGCCAAATTCTGTCTGGACTGGGCCAAAATGCGCACCAACAGGGTGAGTCAACAAAAGAAGTTTATTCCAGCTTCAAATCTATTTCAGAACTCTAAAGTACAAGTAGCTCCACCCCTCAGTCTCTAAAGTACAAGTAGCTCCACCCCTCAGTCTCTAAAGTACATGTAGCTCCACCCCTCAGTCTCTAAAGTACATGTAGCTCCACCCCTCAGTCTCTAAAGTACA
>VRLP01008525.1:0-16390 GCA_009660295.1 Lophius piscatorius
TCTCTCCTCACTCACCAGTGCATCCATGGTAACGCACCCCCCTACCTGAAAGAACTACTCACCCCACTGACCTCAACACCATCCCTCCGTTCTACCCACTCATTCCACCTCCTCCTTCCCTGGACTAAGCTTAGCACCATGGGTGATCGGGCCTTCTGTTCTGCTGCCCCTCGTCTGTGGACCTAACCATCTGAGGGCTCCACAGACGACTGACACATTTAAAAAAGGACTTAAAACTTTCCTTTTTAGCAGAACCTATAACTTCAATTAACATTGCTGCTTTTTGGTCGTGTTTTTATATAGTTATTATTATATTTTTTTATTGATGCTTTTATCTGCTTTTACTTTGTAGCACTTTGAGATTTGATCCAAATGTAAAGTGCATTATAAATTAAATGTATTATTATTATTATTATTATTATTATTAATCATCTTCTGGACTTTCTTCTGGATTTTGGCATAGTAACCAAATTCCTGCTTCTGAAAATGGTTTTATTCGAGTGATACAAAAGTAGAAAGAACCAGGAGGGTCCAACAGCTGTGTGGTATCAGTCCTGTGAAGTCAATAATCTAATTCTTAACTTTAATGTCTTATAGGAGCTGATAATAATTTAAACCTTCTCACTAAGTGCCTTAAAATCAATTGGACTGTCAGTGAGGAGGAGCGAGTTCTCTTCAGTGACGCCTGTCTGTCTGTCCGTCTGTCTGTCTGCAGGTGAACCCCCAGGCGTCCCTGTCTATGTCTCTGGCTCAGACTAATTACTGCAGAGAGCAGGACTACGACCCTCAGAGTCCACTATGTGCTCACATCATCCTGTCTGGATCTGTCATGGAGGTACCGCCAACACACACACACACACACACACACACACGGACAAATATATACATACACACACATATATATATATATATATATATATATATATATATATATATATATATATATATATATACATATACATACATACACACACGCAGACTTTCACACACATACACGTACACACACACACACACATACAGGTTCACACACACACGTACACTTACACACACATACACGTTCACACACACACATGCACACACACACACACACACACACACACACACACAGTGTGTATGCAGGTGATGATGTCTGAGCGGTCACATGACCCTCACCTCCTCCTCCCTCTCTGCAGACAAACGGGACGGAGGCGGACTTCGCAAAAAAATCTCTGTTCACTCGACATCCTGAGATGATCGACTGGCCGTCGGACCACGGCTGGTTCTTCGCCAAGTTCAACATCACTCAGGTACGAGTGATGACTCAGACCCACCAGATGTAAAAACAGATACAAATGTTTAATAACAACGTCACACAAGTAAAAACAAATGAATTTTCTTTCATCTTTGGTCAGAATGTCGTTTTTTAATTTTGACTTCTGCAGTTTGTAAATTTGTGCTAGTACTTAACTGCAGTACTTTGTGTAGTACTGCATTCAGATCCAAATTTAACTTAATATAACGAGTGGGAACTCGTCACATGTCTGGATTACATCAGCCAATCAGAGAGCAGGAAGTGTCCTTCACCTCCGTGTTGCTGCTCCTCCATGTTTCAGGTGTGGGTGTTGGATTATTTTGGCGGGGTGAAGACCGTCACCCCCCAGGAATACTTCCAGGCAGATCCGAACAGGAAGCATCTCTGACAGTAAGATAATTAATGTAGTTTTACTAAAACTACCGAGACCCATTTTATTCACTGTATCCCACAAAAAGGTCGGGTATAGTATCGTGTTTACGCCATAACTCAAAAAGTGTTTCAGGGATCATTTTCAAATTCTCTACCCACATAGACCTTAGTGCGAGGAAGAACTGGATTGATTTTGGGAAAGGCCGGTTGCATATTTCTGACAGTAGGGGGGAGCAAAACAAAAGCTTCCCTCATGAATAGAATATAAACTATTAGACTGACTTATGATAGAAAGATAGAAAGAATTTATGGGCCACATATGGGTTGGAGATAAAGCCCCCCCTAGTGTTGGAAATATGGAACTGTCCTTAACCGAAATCAATCCAGTTCTTCCTCGCACTTAGGTCTATAATTTGAATATTCCTATTGAAATAGTTTTTTGTGTTATCGCGTAAACAAGAAGGATCCGCAGAGGCTGTTTTTTCAGATTTAACATTTTATATGTATGAAAATTCCACATAAAACCAACCAGGAAGTAGATGAAAGGCACGCCAGGCCACGTGTCCAGTTGATCCTTTACACCACGGTTCTACAATTTTTTTTTTACTTTTACAGCAAATTAAACATCACAAAATGCCCCAGCGGATCTCAGAGGGTTAATTTCCACTAACGGAAACTTCCTTGTTCACACTTTGTGTTTTCTGGTTTCTCCGTTCAGGTGACGAACGTCTGTAAACGACAGGGGAATCGATTCTACGGCCTGGGAGGTCATCTTCAGGTTGTCGGTTCGAATCCCGGTCCTTTTTCTACAACAGCTGATTTCGGTCGAGATCCAGTCAAAGCGGAAAAATAAAGAACACATTTATGAGAAAGTATTATTAAATAAATACAGTATATTTTGGTAATGATGAAAATTGCTGCGTAAGATTAGGTTTATTTTTCTACGGTCATCCTCATGAAGAATATTTTTGCCCAATTTTAAATTCAGATTTGAAACATTTTGATTAAAATCACATGAAAATGGATTTTTGGGTCGTTTTTTTTTTTGTCCTGAAACATAAAGATTTGTTTGAAGAAATAATGAAAGATTTAATTTAGTCATTTATAATTTGATAAAATGAAATTTATTAAGAATTTAAGCTGGAGAGAAAATATTATTGTGTCTAAATTACATAATTGATGATACAAATATTTGATTTTATTTTTTTTTCATCAGTCAGTAATTTTTTTAGATATTTGTTTTAGTTTCTGATTAAAGAAAGGAAAAGGTTACATTTTTTTCACAAACTCTGACGCTGATTCTCAGGTTTCTGTTTGTTTATCTTTATTTGAATTCTTCTAACTTGGTTGTTTGTGATGTCAGTTTCAGGTTTGCCCACTAGATGGCGACACAGATTCTAACCCATAAAGACAAAGTGACATAAAAATACCAGAAACACAATTACATTTAATTTAATAGATTTAACCAAATAGATATTTGAATAATAATGTAATTGAAAAAAATGTGCCTTGTATCTTTTGTGTGTATATATATATATATATATATATATATATATATATATATATATAGAAAACATACTTTAATGAATCAATCTTTCTACTTCTTTATTTACTAATTTACATTGATTTGATTCTACTTCTTAATTCTGCCAGGAATCATTAGCTTTCTTTTCAAACTTTTTCATGAAATAGTCCCAAGACTTTGAATTGAGATTGTATAATTTGAGAAAATGTTTGTGTTTGATTTGTACAAATAAAGTTCATTCAAATAAAGAAAAAGAGCTTTGGGCATGTTTTATTTGTGTTTTGAGTGAAACCTCTCTTGTTTATTATGCATAAGAATGAAAAGATGTTTTTTTTTGTTAGTTTTTTTTAGAAGGTTTTCATATTTTTTTCCAGTTTAAAGGCCGGATATAAATTAAATGTATTATTATTATTATTATTATTATTTGGTAAAAATTCAATTTTTCGATTTACCTGGAAGATATTTGCTACTCCATAAATCCAATGGACATTTTCAAAAGTTATGGGAGCTTTCCTGGAATACTTTGAAAAATAAATATATATATATACATATACATACACATAAATATATATATTTATTAATATATAAAATATATATATATTCATATATATCCATTTAGATATATAAATATACGCATGTATGTAAGGTTTTAAGCTGAAACGGGGGCGTTACACTCTGGAATCCAGTTTCAAAGTTTCTCAGGCCCCAGGCTGTCGTGTAACTGAAAACAACAAAAGGTCGTCGCTGTGCAAACAGCTCCACATTGTCAGACGTGTGCCGTAAAAATAACCACAAGATTAGAATGCGACTAAAAGAAAAACGCATATATCACGTCAAAACTCGATTTAAAAAAAAGCAGGAGGGTAAAAAAAATCCAAACCTTCATTGATTTTCTGGAATTTAACGTCCCTTTCAATAGATGAATTGAGGAAAATGACAGAAGCAGGAAGAATTCAGAAGGAATCTTTCTAGTGTAGTAATGATTCTATTCATTAATGGTCTATTTTTCTTTACTTCCAGGACTCCATTCAAACTTTTCTTGTATTAAATTATTATTATTTCAATTCCAGTCTTACAGATGAGCATCTGTTATCCCAGCAGTAACAAAAAACTGCATAATATTTTTAAATAATGGATTATAACCATGATTATAGTTTGAAAAAAGAAATATATATATATATATATATATATATAAAAGTTTCTCAGAGATCTAATGTAAAGAAAGTTTTTCGGAATTGCTCTTTTATTTTCCGTACGACCGAGAATGTTAACGATGAGTCTGAATAACAAGAAGAAGGAGAGAAAACGGTGCTTGTCGGTGAAACTTCGGGTAGACAGAGCGTCTCCTGTCAGCTCCTCACCGCTTCCTGCCACACATTGAGACGAAAGAGGAAGTTCGGTTTAGTGTCTCAGTTCTTCACTGGCGACTGACAGCGGCGTCGAGTTGATTAAGAGGAGATCAGTTTGGGATGAAGCTCCAGGTGAGGATATCTGGCCTGGTGGTCTTCGTCGCCCTGCTAACGCCGACAGGTAAGCCTCATCGGACAACCTGAGATAATAAAAAAAAAAAGTACCTCCAATACCCAAGAGTACTTCAGATCCAAAACATCGCAGCTCTACGCAAAACATTATAGAATTATAGAAAGAAAGGAGAAGATAAAATGTGATGCTCTTTAATAATTAAGTAGAATTACAATTTATCCAAAATGCTGGTTTTCCAAATTGCTGCTTGTACGTCTAACTATCCAACAGATGTGAAAAAGATTAAAAAAAACTAAAAAAAAAAAACTCACCGTCACGTTGACGGATTTCGGACGAATTTCAGTTTCAGTAGAAAAACTTTTGCCCACCAGCAAATTTTTTATAAAAATGTAGAATTCCCCGTGAGGAAATATGAATAATTCAAACAGAGGAAAGTTTAAAATCGTTGCGAGGAAGGAGAGAAGAGGTTTCCTTCTGGCGGCCATGATGGAGGTTTTGTAAAGTCCGCGCTAGTTTCTCTCAACAGATAAAGTTTTATCTGACATCCCTTAAAACTTTTCTGATGCCTACAATTGATTTTGAAGAATATAAGATGGTATTTGATGAAATATGTAAGCCAATCGTAGCAGCTGCTGATAAACACCGGTGACATAGCAGATTAGCGTGGAAGCTAACAGATGCGACGTGTAGCATGATTAGCTTCGGTGTGAAGCCTCATACATAAAACACGATAAACACGGCGACAGTAGAGCAGGTTCTGATAATGGATGTGGCAAGTAAAAACTGAAAAGTACCTGGCTGGAGCACAGTGAGGAAAGGCAGTACACGACAAAATGTGAACTGTGTTTTTGTACTTCTTTACTTTTTTGTCTTCTTCATGGCGTCCATGGATTTTGTGATCTTTTCCTGAATTATCACTAAACTTCCTAAGTTTGGTAACTATGTTTTATCCATAAGATTCACGAATGTGCAAAAATCCGTACGAAATGAACGCGTACGAGTACGAATAAAAAGTTTTTGTCCGGATACAACTTCTATACCGAGTATAAACAGGCTTTAAAGTATCTGTGAAAATAGTCCGTTACAAATCATAGTCCTTTAATCAAAACTTCACTCAAGCAACAGTATGTAATTATTATATAATAAAGTAAAAGTACTTGTTGGGTGGTAAAACGGTCCCTCTCAGTGTATTACTGTCAAAGAGTATTTGGAATACGAGGGATACTGTGATACTGCTGTACATGTTAAAGGTAATCTAACTACTTAACCGAGAAGTAGGACAATTTACTGAAATCTTTCAGTTTATCAAAAAACTCATCAAAGTCATCATCCTCACATTTCCAGATACGTGTGTGAAAAATTGTAATCCGGAAAAGTAACTAGTTACTACAGCTGCCGGAAAAAAATGTGCGGAGAAGAGAGTATAAAATATATTCAAATGTAAATACTCAAGTCAAGTACATCAAATTGACACTTTAATATAGTTTTTAACCCTTTGGTGTCTGATATTCATGTTGGAATAATCCGGTTCCCTTAATCTGGTTCCCTTAATCCGGTTCCTTTTTAAACCACTTTAGATAAACTCAACGCTAACGAAGTTTACAAAATTTTTTTTGCAGTGTGACATCACCTCTATGACCCGGCAATTATTTTCTAACTTTTAACATACTGTATGAATATACACGCTAAACACGGGTACGTTAAAAATAACATAATCGGGGTTACTTTAATAATCCAGTGATAAAACAGCCACAAAATATGAAACAACCAAAAAGTGGACTAAAGTCGCAATACAAACGTTGAGTTATACGTATTAAATGGCCATGGTTTTTAAAAGTTTTCCTTTTTATCCCCTAAAAATGTGTGTCAAGATTTAACGACGAATAAACTAGCTAGCTAACTATGTCGCAAAGCTGGAACGCTAGCAAAAGAGCAAGCTGGTTGAAAACATGCCTGCATATAATAGAAGAACGTTAGCTAGCTAGCTAAGTTTCAACAATATCAAACGTCGCCTAATCTTAACTCAGTGAGCTGAGTCACTATTTAAAAATGTATTTAAATTACGCGATAACTCATAAACTGTTTTACGCATAATTTTCAAATTTTATACCCACATAGATCTTAATGCGAGGAAGAACTGGAGAGATTTGGGTTAGGGTTAGACATTAAGGGAGCTTTATCTCCAAATATTTTCAGCCAATGTTTCGACTCGAGGAGATCTACGTTGTAAATATCGTACTTGACTCTAGTAGTTCATGTTTTACACACTAGGAGGAGCTTTTTTTAAAATTTCTTTTTACAAAAAAACCTGTTTTCGAGATATAGCTCAAAAACTATTTCATGGATCATTTTCACACTTTATAGCCAAATAGCTCTTAGTGTGAGGAAGAACTGCATTGAATTTGGGAAAGGTTGCTTGTATATTTCTAACACTAGGGGGAGCGTTAATCGCAAAAGTTACTGCATCATTTCTCAACCATTGGTCCGATTGAGTCCAAATTTAGTCCGTGTGAATAAATTTGAGGAGATCTATCTTCATTATATCCTATTTTACCCATATTTTAATCTAGTAATTCAAATTTTTCTTCACTGCCGGAGCTTCTTTTTCATTTGAATTCACTAAAAAAGCTGTGGAAATAACGTCACGTTCAATTTGAGGGGTTGAATCAGGCGGATTGCTTGTACAACACAGGAGATCGGGTACTTTTTCGGGTCAGAATCATATCTAGATCTATGCTATACTTATGCAACATATTAAATATGTTTTTCTTATTCAACTTGCAATCTCCAAGATTGTTGAGAAGACTCGTGCGAAGAGAAGAAAATTAATTGGATGCAGAGAGTGACACCGACTCCCGTTCAGGAAGCGTTGTGGTTTCACGCCCAGACGCTCATCGAGCTGAACCGTCTCGGTTCTGCTCGATGTGGCGATGAAGTGATAGAATGTAGTAATCCCACAGTTTCAGTCCTGGTCACAGAATCGACCCTGAGATGTACCCCGAGTGAGAAAGTGCGACAAATATTTTTTCGATGACAAGCGAAAAAAGAAGATTTTCCCTTAAAAAACCCCCCAAAAAACAACAACTTTAAAAAAAAAAATTTATGTCAAATTTGGAATCAGACCAGCACATTTTTAACTGGAATCTGGAGCACGATTGGATTCGGTTTTGTGTTTGTTCTTCACATCCATGTTTAGATGTTTAGCGTCAAAGATGGAGCTAAATGACGGCTGAACGTTGAGGGCGGTGGTGAGGAGGAGGAGAAGACACAGAGGGAGGTGAAGGCGTCCTAGATTCGGTTTTAAGTCTTCAAACTCGACTTTCTGCACGAGTCGTCGTCGTGTACGTTTATTTTTAATGCTCCGCTTCCACCGACTCGCCGACAGTCCAGAGGTTCAGACCACATCACTAAGATCGGGCTGTTTTTTTGTTTTTTTGCCCTTTTACTCCCTGCTTTACTAACACTTTTTACAAAATAAAAAAAGTAACATCCCTGCCTCTTCCTCCTCATCACAGCTGACGCATTCAAAACAATAGCTTGAAATATAAACTTAGTGCTAAATGAACATTAATTCTTCTCATTCAACTCAAATATTTACGTCGTCTGACTAAAATAAATCGAAGAAATGCCTCCAACAATCTTTCTGACCGGTTTAAAACCTGCTTATCCAATATTTCCATTTCCTTCCACCACCGCTGTGGACATTGTTTTATGGGCGGTTCTTGTTCGTTCTGTCCCGGAGGTGTTGGACTTAAATAAGAAGAGATCAGGTAATTCTACGTTTTTGCAATATCACACTATATAACTTTTTTTTGTTTTGTTTTTATTCTAATAAGTGCATTTCTGCACTTTTCCTTCTTTTTTGCATCCAATCTCCTTAACCGCCTTGAAAAATTCCCCTGTGGAGAATTAAAAAGTTTCCATCTACTTTATAATAGTAGTGACACTGTTCAAGACTTAAGACCGTTGCGACCTTCGAAATAAGAGTGAAATTTGAGCATTTTACGAGAAAATTTCTCTCTAAGTCATCTGGAAAAAATGATTTTGTTGATTCAAGATTTTCAAGATTCTTTGAAAATATCGAATGAAAGTATCAGGACTTATTTTCGCTTCCTCTTCAAACAGTTCCTTACCAGCAGTTGCGATAATACAGTATGACACACTTTCCAGATCATTCTTATATTAGTTACAGATTTAGTTTCAGGGAACCAGCAAATGTTGCCTCTAAGCAGAATTAATTGATATATTTTTTGTTCACTGTGTTCCTCACAAACAAAACAACATCATCTGCATATGGTGCAATACAATGTTCATAAATGTAAGCCAGCTGGTGACTCATATTATGACAAAAGGCTTAATTAAAACAACAAATAATGATGTTACTCTTCAAAGCGAAAGATATGCAGTTGTTGGATCTTATCAAAAGCCTTTTATGGTCAATTATGTTGCGCTGTCATCAAAGTTCTCACTTGTTCTGCTCATCCAAATGTCCTCCACCAACCACCGAGATACAAACTCCCCTGCCGGGAACGACAAAAACATTTCTTCCCACTATATTTCCACTAACACAACTGCTTCTTCTTGCCGACACAGACAGTTCCGACAAGCTTGTCATCCATTTCGGCATCGACGTTCCGCTGACGTCTTGATGTTCGCCGTTTGGCGAATCTCTATGTCGAACGGCATTCGCATCGCGCATCCGCTCCTCCTCAACCGAAGAAACCTCTCGGATGAGAGTTTTGAAACATCCTCGAGCCAAAACAGAAGCCCAGTCGCAGAAAAAAACTCATTATTATATAAGTAAATGCGTCTCCGCACACGTCATCCGCATCACGTCATGGTTACCACCCTAACAACGTAAATAAAACAGAAAAAAACGTCTATCAGTAACTAGAAAAAAACCCACAAAGACTACAGTAGCGCTGACCAGTTTAAAAGAAAGGTCCAAAATCCATTTCTTCATCCAAGCCACAGATATATCAGAGCATTTCATCTAATAGTGACTAATAAATATTACATAATCCAGCTGCTTCGGGTTCCACACACGTGGATGTTTTAATAGAATAAATGAACTTGAGTCAAACTTAAACGCTGAAACATGTCCTTTGAGTTTGAGTTCTTCTGTAAACTGTAATGTTGGCTTGTGTGTAACTGGGCTTATTGTGTGTTTGTATGAAAGTTGCACTCTGGTTCTGTCTTCTATCTGCTTATCATCAGTGTCGCCACGGTGGCCTAACAACAGGAAAGCTGATATTGAGGAAGTGGGTTTTTTCAGTAGTAGATGGTATCAGCGAACCACTGACGCACTTAAACTCTACTGGTTGAATCTTTAGGACATAAAAAGCTCATAAACAGAAAGAATCAGCTAAAGAAGACGTTCAAAAGTCCAATTTGTAGTGATTTTGTTTAAAATAATCATATTTTTAAAATGTTTGTGTTCAGATTTCATAAAATGCACATAAATGTGGAAATTATGAAAATCATTCCATTTAATCATTTGAAAAATACGTATTAATACGTTAAAAAAAGTAAAAATACGTTTAAATACGTCAGCCAGGATTGAACTGGTAACATTAATGATATTGGTTTAAATATCATTTTCAGGAAATGGTAGTATTTTGAGTTTTATTAGAACTATTACACAAACGTCTGTTTTACTGGTTTCATTCATGTTTCAATGGGAAATGTGTATCAGGTGTAAACATTTTATGTAAACATTTGTAAATCAAATGTGTGTACATTTTTAAATCTACAGTTTCCGTTCTGCATGAAGGAGATTAAAAAATAAAACATATCAGGGTTACTTCCTCTGACGCTGCACAGATGATCACATTTTTACATATATGAGAGTTTTCCTTTGGTTTTACCTTCATGTCTCAGAAAATAAGACACTGACCTTTGACCTCCACAGACGCAATGAAAATCTACGACCCTCAGTTGTGTTACATCCTAGACGGCATCCTGGGCCTGTACGGAATCTTCATCACCGGCTTGTTCCTCAGGGAGAAGGTCAGTCAACACAAACAACCTCTCCTAAATTTTCTCTTGAGTTTCTTATTCTTTAGAATATTTTATAGTCTTCTTTCTACTAACAGCTTCTGTTCATTTTATTAAATCGCCTTCAGTTCTTCAAAACCAAAGTGAAGGCAGCAGAAGAAGGAATCTACACCGTAAGTCACCGAACACAACAAACACCACAAATGGATGAAACTTTTCCTGCAGTGTGGTTTTAGTCTCATGCGTCATCTAGCGATGGACTCTGTGTAGAGTGTGTCTTTGTCTCTCTCTAGCTTGCGTGTGTCTCTCTCACTCTCTCTGTCACTCTCTGTAGAGTGCGTGTCTCTCTCTCTGTAGCGTGCGTGTCTCTCTCTCTGTAACGTGCATGTCTCTCTCACTCTCTCTGTCACTCTCTGTAGAGTGCGTGTCTCTCTCTCTGTAGCGTGCGTGTCTCTCTCTCTGTAACGTGCATGTCTCTCTAACTCTCTGTAGCGTGCGTGTCTCTCTCTGTGTAGCGGCGTGTCTCTCTCTGTGTAGCGGCGTGTCTCTCTCTGTAGCGTGCGTGTCTCTCTCTCTGTAGCGTGCGTGACTCTCTCTCTGTAGTGTGGGTGTCTCTCTCTCTGTAACGTGCGTGTCTCTCTCTCTGTAGCGTGCGTGTGTCTCTCTCTGTAACGTGCGTGTCTCTCTCTCTGTAGCAGCGTGTCTCTCTCTGTAGCGTGCGTGTCTCTCTCTCTGTAACGTGCGTGTCTCATTCACTCTCTGTAGCGTGTGTGTCTCTCTCTCTGTAGCGGCGTCTCTCTCTCTGTAGTGGCGTGTCTCTCTCTGTAGCGTGTGTGTCTCTCTCACTCTCTGTAGCGTGTGTGTCTCTCTCTCTGTAGCGGCGTCTCTCTCTCTGTAGCGGCGTGTCTCTCTCTGTAGCGTGCGTGTCTCTCTCACTCTCTGTAGCGTGCGTGTCTCTCTCTCTGTAGCGTGCGTGTCTCTCTCTCTGTAGCAACGTGTCTCTCTCTCTGTAGCGTGCGTGTCTCTCTCTCTGTAGCGGCGTGTCTCTCTCTGTAGCGTGCGTGTCTCTCTCTCTGTAACGTGCGTGTCTCTCTCTCTGTAGCGTGCGTGTCTCTCTCTCTGTAACGTGCGTGTCTCTCTCTCTGTAACGTGCGTGTCTCTCTCTGTAGCGTGCGTGTCTCTCTCACTCTCTGTAGCGTGTGTGTCTCTCTCTCTGTAGCGTGCGTGTCTCTCTCTCTCTGTAGCGTGCATGTCTCTCTCTCTGTAGCGTGCGTGTCTCTCTCTCTGTCTCGCTCCTCTTGGAGCAGACGAGGGATTGTTCAGCATCTTGGATTTGTTCTGTGATTCAAATCTCATTGGCCCCGTGTGACCATGCAAACCGACACCCCAGCATGCTTGAGACCCCAGCATGCTGGGGTCTCAAGCATGCTGGGGTCTCAAGCATGCTGGGGTCTCATGCATGCTGGGGTCTCAAGCATGCTGGGGTCTCAAGCATGCGCGTCATCTGCGTGTACCAGTACACAGAGCAGAGATCTGTGAGAGAACGCATGACTGAAACTGAGCGGAGAGGTTGTTATTGTTGATACCAGTAAACACAGAAAAGCGTCAGAGTAGATTTTTTTGGACCAGCTCTAGTGAAGTTAATCTTTACTGAAGAATCTTTTCTCTCCAAAGTAGAATGTTTGTGTGTCACACGCACACATACACATCGTACTCACGCATAATATTAGAGTACGTTCCCCTGCATTGGAGCCGCTGGGCGAGACGATCGGGTCAGAGCAGCTCCTGGTCCTGGTCCTGGTCCACAGGGGTTAGAACCCACCAAAGGTCTAAGGAAGGAGAACTGGTGAACTGGTGACCTGGTGAACTGGTGAACTGGTGACCTGGTGAACTGGTGAACTGGTGACCTGGTGACCTGGTGAACTGGTGACCTGGTGACCTGGTGACCTGGTGAGGGGATGGGGAACAGAGGCTCGGTGTCGTCTGATCCCAGAGAAGTATTCAGGGGTGCAGGATCATGATCAGGACCATAAGGAGGATTTGGACTGCCTTTGGTTGCTGCTGTCTGACTGACTGTGTTGTGTTCAGGATCTGAAGGGTCAGGATTCGGGACATTACGACCGGCTGACGAGAGACACAGAGAGAGGAAGAGTGAGTTTATCCCTTTTCAAATTTCGTAACACCACATGTCTGTTAATAATCAAAGCTCCAGAACGTTCCCTCTGACCATCTTCTCAATGTTCTATATTATGGATCTCTGAATGAAAGAAATGTGAAACAGGTAGAAGTGAAGTTCACATGACGCTTTGAGGAATTAATCAAGCAAAAAAAGAAAAATTCTAAGGCTCTCTTTAAAACCTTTGATGTCCTGAACAAGGAACCACAAAAAAGGGAATGGGGAAATTATATCTCTGCATATTTTTTTAATTAATTTTATATTTTAGACTTTAGACTAACACCTACTTTGGTCAGCATGTTCGTAAATGGTAAAGAAATAATCAAACTTTCACTTAATTAGATAAACTCACTGCTACTAGCTTCAATCTAGAGTGAAATCTCTGGACTCTTTTCGTTAAGAAAACTATTAAGACTTTTTTTTTGTTGTCGTATAAAGTTACATCATTCGGTTCAGTGAGTCCTCAAATTCTTCAATATGCAAAATAAATCCTACTTACCGAAGGATTTTCTCTATAGCCACGGTTAATATCCCCTCCTCAGTGGCCCCTGTGACCCGTGGTGTCCCCCAGGGACCCACCCTTGGCCCCTTACTCTTTAGTCGATACAAGCTGCGGCTGTGTGATATTATAAAAAGGTTCAGTCCCATTTTAAAAGAAGTTACGGCGACTCAGAATGAGCTCAACCAAACAGTTGAGCAGAACATCAAAGGGTTAAAAAAAAGAAAAAATCCTCAATCACCTCCAAAGAAGCAAAAAAACATATAAACAACCATTAAAGAATCAAAAACTGGGACTAAAATGAAAAAAACAAAACAAAAAAAAGCGTAGTAAATCCCTTAAATATGAAAGGAGAACCTCGTTCTCTAGATGATTGAAGAACCTGACCTTTGAACTCAAACAGGAAGCATGAAAGGATCCTTGAAAAAATCTGAGAGGAAACGTGATAAAGTGGCGAAAAGAGTAAAAACCTTGTTCATTAGAACAATTAATAACCTAGAATCCTCAGTCCAGAACCCTTGAACAGGAGAAATGTCAAACACTGACTAACATTGTATGTATGTGGAACCCAGAAGAACCATGTTCTTTCCACGAGTGAAGATCAAAACATTTATAGTACTCTTTAAATATCTCTCAGAAAAAGAAGAAGGAGATCCACACCTCCAAAAAAAGAGACGTAAAAGAACCTCAAACAGCCTTCTGGGAAATGGGACAAACTGAAAAAGATGTAGCGATAAAAAAACGATTTACAGGAAATGTAATGATCTGAAAAAAAGATATTATTGGTATAATCGTGGTGGTGTGGAGAAATATGAGCGCCTTCGCTACATCTTCATCTAAACCTGAAATAAAACTGAACAGAATATCAAACACAGGATGTTACACATCACATAAGTAGAAAATAAAGAATAAAGAAAATGGAATGGGATTAATGTCGGAGGAAAAGTGTTTCTACATGCAAAAACAACACAACATCTTCCGTGCACTCAAACATTTGTTTGTACGCAAACAACAAAACAAATCTTAAAGGAAGAAGAAACAATTGAACTGTTTGATTTTGTCTGAAGAATTGATTAATCGCTGTGATTTCACTCTTTCTCTTCGGTTGTGATTGATAGAACCGCTGGTTGACGGACAAAAACGCCACCTATACGGTAACAAACATTTTATTATGTTACTTTTGTTGGTTTTAAAAGCTACCAAAATTGGAATATTAACTATTTTAATGAAACAAATCCGTAAAAATGACATTTTTTTTTTTAGATTTCATCTATACTGTCCCATTATTAATTGAATAAATATAAGGCTCTATAGATTAAATGATAATAATACTAATAATAATAATAATTATACTAAATGACGTGAGACTGTTTTCATCTATTCAGGAATTGAACCAACGCACAGAAGGAGAATACAAGGAGCTGCCGATTAAAAGAGAGGTGTGTCTGCGGTTGTGTTTTTTATTTAAGACAATTTAAGAATTTAATCCGCGTTAATAATCAAAACCTGATGTGATCCCGTAGAAATCGCCTCGGCAAATCTTGCATTTTCTCTATAATTGATATATAACATTTTTATATTATTTGGATTTGAGTTAAACAGAATTCGATTTTTTAAATTTTTTTTTTTTTAATCTATTTGATGTCTTCATGATGAATCATTTTAAGAGATCAACTGTTGACTGTTTTGTCTCCATAGCGTCAGAGAAAGAACGAGAAGATTTACCAGGTGAGTGGAAACGGTAGAAGTGCGGTATTAACCTGAATCCGGGTCTAGTCTATTTACTGGAAAAACTAATTTTCCGTCTCTTCAGGGTCTGAGCTCGGTCAACAAAGACACCTATGACTCCCTCCAAATGAAGAAGCTTCCTGCTCCCTAACGCCGCCCAAACGACTGAAAATATTTTCTAACTTCCTGTCAGCACCAAGAGAAAAACAAAAACCTGGTCCAGACGTTGTGGTTCTCCTGAGGTTCTTGCTTTATGATAAGAACCCAATCATTTATTTAACCAAACTCGGTCAGAAATGTATATTTTCAATATTTCCTGATTATATCTTCTTATTGTAGTTTATGGGTTTAAAAGCTTAAAACTGCTTGTCCTTCCTTAGACTACTTTATTAGGTATTAACCACTCACCTGGGAAACCCAAGAAAGGGTTCCAGTTCTGGAGCTGGTCCGACCCAGTCGTCTAGCCATCATAGTTTGGTAACTCAGATCTTTAAGCTCGCCTTAATACATCACACCCACTGACCGGCAGCCAAGTAACGAGAAAATCCGATTTGACCTGTTAGCGGTTATAATGTTATGGCTGATAATTGTTTATTCATATATATACCCAAACCAATTCCTTTTGGCAACAGAAACAGTTCTTGAAAATACATCATTGCTTTTGTCAGCTTTAAAATGTTGATGAATTATTTATTCAATATTGGCCCCTTTTGGCCTCCGTAGTTACGACAATATAACAGACGCAATATTTTGAAGCTTTTATATCTTGTTATAGAATTTAAAGAATATATGGTGCATCTATAAGTTTGGTATACGTTTTTTTTTGCAACAGCAGCTTTCTTTCCTTTCAAGTTTACTCATTTCATATTTCTTTTTTAATTCCACATGGCGGCTAGTTATGGTAGAAATGTTCCCAATAATAAACATGACATTTATTTTGTTAACATTTTCCTGAGCATTGTTTTGCTGCAATGAGTATGTTCGCTTCTCTGTTAATGTTCCTGGTTGTTCTGTAAAAGCAAATATCACCAAGTTATTAAAATGTGTTCTGTTTAAAATCAAATCAGCTTTTGTCACAAAAAGTTAGAAAAACATCTTTGATTCTTCAACAAAGTTTATATTGCATAAAAGTGCATATATACTACTACCGCGAACTACTCACCCCACTGACCTCAACACCATCCCCCCGTTCTACCCACTCATGCCGCCTCTTCCTCTCCCGGACTAAGCTCAGCACCATGGGTGATCGGGCCTTCTGTTCTGCTGCCCCTCGTCTGTGGAATGCCCTCCCTGACCATCTGAGGGCTCCACAGACGACTG
>VRLP01008526.1:0-15000 GCA_009660295.1 Lophius piscatorius
ATTACCTGGTTACCATGGTTACCTGTCAGTGTCTGGGATATATTACCTGGTTACCATGGTTACTGTCAGTGGGTGGGGTATATTACCTGGTTACCATGGTTACCTGTCAGTGTCTGGGATATATTACCTGGTTACCATGGTTACTGTCAGTGTCTGGGATATATTACCTGGTTACCATGGTTACTGTCAGTGTCTGGGATATATTACCTGGTTACCATGGTTACTGTCAGTGGGTGGGGTATATTACCTGGTTACCATGGTTACCTGTCAGTAGGCATCAGGTGAACATTTTGTCCTGAAGTTGATGTTAGAATCAGGAAAAAACGGATCAGCATGAGGAACTGAAAGACTTTGAAAGGAACCAGATCGTGATGTTAAGAGGACTGGGTCAGAACATTTACAGAACATCAGGTCTTGTTTGCTGTTTCGGACCTGAGGGTGCTCTGCTGAGTGACATCCTAAAGAACCGGTCCGTTACCGGTGCAGGTGATGCGAGGCGACGTCTTGAAACAGATCTAATTCCAAAGATCTGGGTTCACGCAGACGGTTCCGATAAGCTTTTCTCCACCTCTGGATCAACGTCTTACGTCTCGAGATCTAGGAGTAGATTCGCACAAACCGCCTCAACGCCGATATACGAGATCAAAGCATCTATTGGTGGATAACGTTTGTCACAAACACAATATTTAATAAAGGAGCATCAAACAGTCACAGTGGAACCGCCTTAAGGTGGCGTTCAGGGCGCGTCGGTTCATTCACGTGAAACCGTACGTTTGAGAGACATTCCAAACATTAGATTCGGATATTCTCGCCATTCTCTCTCTCTCTCCCTCTCTCTCCCTCCCTCCCTCTCTCTCTGTTTGCCGTCATCTAAATAAAGATGTCGGCGCTGATTTCTATTTCCCGGCGTGTTCGCTGAAGACAAAGATGATTTATTACGTGCATAATGTCACAAACACGGCGGCGCTCGGATTCATCTGCTGTGACACTGAACAATGAGAGCAATCTGGAGGCCGTTTATTCAGCGCCGTGTTAAATACACCTCAGCCAGGAACCATCAGAACAAATACCGGCGCCGCCCGGAGCAGCGCGCAGAACCACCGGCAGGAAGTATCAGGATTAATGAAAATCTATTAATAAACTAGTCCAACGCTGTCGTTCCCCGACAGCAAGGGTATGTCCCCGAAACGGCCCCCGCCCCCCAAAAAAGTGATTACCACAGCAGAAAAAAAAAAAACTCCCCAAATTGAGTAAACTTCGGAACTATAAGGATAAAATACGTCTTAAATATGATTTATAGATTATAAATCTCCTCGGGTCGATCCCTATTCAACACTTTTGGACTAAATCGGACCAACAGTTGAGAAATTACGGCCCGAAACATTTGGAGGTAAAGCTCCCCCTAGTGTCAGAAATATGCAAGTGATCTTTCCCCAAATCAACCCAGTTCTTCCTCGCACTAAGGTCTTAGATTTGACCTGACTTCATCAGTAGCAGAGAAAACCTTCGCCTTCTGTGTTTGTTTAGAAAGTGACGGGTGAATCAACCAATCACAGTTTGATTTATAGAGGGGTCAAAAAAGAGCTAGGCTAATGCTAACTTGATTGCTATCGACCAGGCGTGTTCTGAAGGTAGGCTCGCCCCGCGTCAGTATTACGCATGAGGAAGGTGCTTCATTCATATCCTCTTCTCCTGCTGAGCGCAAATGAAAACGTATTGGAGGAATAGGACCTCCATGCCAACGGAAAACAGACTGAAACGCCCCGGTGTCTTCTTCAACCGAGGAATGGATCTTGTTTTTAAAGACAGAAAGAAGGACAGATTTCGTCTTCAGGTGAGGAAGAGCTTCGGTGAGTCTGATTTTCATTCGGTGTACTAGTACTACAAACTCCATGGTTTCAGTTTGTGTCTAGGCAGTTAGTGTTTTAATGACTTTAATTGTTGTTGGACCCGGTTACGTAGTCCAACAACAGCCTCAAGAGTCACTAGGAAGTTATTTAACCAACCTGAGGCCCAGGTTGAAACCCCCCACCCCCCCCCCCCCCCGGCCCGCCACCGCCCTCCACTCAAGGTTTTGGTGGGATCCAGCTTCTAGAAGAAAGTTCTCCTGGTGAAAGAATGTGAATTCAGTTGTTGCTCATAGATTGGGGTGTTACTCGTAGGGTGGAGGGGATGATCCACCTCGGAGAAGGTTTGTGGTCTACAAACACGCCTCTTTCCTCTCTGACAGCTGGTGAGGTCGTCCTCCAGAACAAAGTGGTCCAAAGTCTGGGCCCGACATCTCCGAGTGAGGCGTTTCAGCGCGAGGCTGTTAAATTGAGCGAGGTCTTCATGAAGGGGTTCTGAGTTCTCCTAATGAATCTGACCTTCTTCTCTCTCACTTTAACGATCCGCCGATTCTCTGATGAACGTTTCCTTCAGATGGACGAACAGCTGAGCGGGTCGCTCACAGAAATAGAACAGAAGGAACATAAAGCCTAGTTTGAGCACTATCAGTTTTATTTAATTCACCTTTTAATAACGTCGATAAGAAGAAAACATGATGGGAAAATCATCTGGTAGAAGATCTGATGAATTTTGGGGCTTTTATTCATTTAATATCGTGAATAAAAAGCCTTAAATGGATTAAATTGTAGGCCACCGTACAGACAGTGTTTTAGAAGCGATAACGAGAAAAGATTTTTAAAGTTTTTTTTTTAGAGTGTGGGGATTGGAGGGGGAGGGGGGGGGGGACCCTCACACTGGAACCCTGGACACGTTTTCCTCCAACAGCCGCCGTGACCTTCCTCTTTAGCCCCGGCTTTTATGATCATTTATTCACGTCTGCCTGCCGGCGTGATTTCAGGCGTCTCTCTCTCTGAGCTTCAGATGAATCAAACTTTTATGTCACCGAACTGATGCTCAGAATAAATGTAGAGACTTTTCTGTCCCCCTCCTCAGGTCAGTCTCCAGCTACATTAACTTTTGTCATTAATCTTCTGTAAGAGTCACCAACAGTCAGAAACAACTAAAAGTTAACTTTTATATGTTGGGGAATTGGTGTAATCAGAATTAAATGATATAATTAAAGAATGTTCAGCCATTAAATTATTTCCACTGATGAGTCAAAACTATATATATTATAAAATATGTATTACCTGGTTACCACGGTTACCCATCAGTGGGGGTGGATATATTAGCTGGCTACTATGGTTACCTGTCAGTGGGTGGGATATATTACCTGGTTACTATGGTTACCTGTCAGTGGGTGGGGTATATTACCTGGTTACTATGGTTACCTGTCAGTGGGTGGGGTATATTACCTGGTTACTATAGTTACCTGTCAGTGGGTGGGGTATATTACCTGGTCGGTAGGAGGAGGTTTTAACTATGAGAATCAATTCAATTCATAAGTAGGTTTTTTTTATTGGCGTACTAGTCCTTTAGTCCTGGGGGACTAAAGTGTCCCCCAGGGCTCCATCCTTGGCTTGGTCACCGATGGTGAAGCTGCTGCAGGGGGACCTTCAGCAGAGCCAGGCGGACAAACGGACTGATAAAAGATTCTGCAGAACCGACGATGACGGCTGAAGCTAATACTCATGGGAAAAAGGCTGAGCAGAAACATCTCAATCCCTCAGGAAGACCTGGACATCTCCACCTTTTCTCCACCACAGCAGCCATTAGTCTCCTCCAGTCCCCTGTGAACCCTTTGGGGGTCTCCGGTCCAGTCTTGGCCCGGTTTAATGGACTGAAAACAAACTTCTCAGGGAACATTACTTACTCCGACATCCACTTCGGCCGCCTCCCCGTCTCCTTTGTCTCGGCTGTTTGAGCCCGAAACAAACTGAGTCCTTAACCCCCCGATTCATTTTTCAAACCCAGAGCCGTAATATCCCCCCAGAAGACGACCCCCCCACCACCACCTCCACCCCCCAACCCCCCGCAGGCCCACACAGTAAGTGCAGAGCTCCAGCGCTTTCCATTAGCCTCCAGAACCGACTGTTAACCTTAGCCTCTTTAGCGTAGCCAGGAAACCCTTCAGGAGGGACGATGCCCCCCTGAAGCTCCGCCCCCGTCTGTCAAAAAGCCGACCCTGTTTTTGTTTCTTCGCTCTCAACCGATAAAACATTCATCCTCCACCTGTTGGGCTCCGGTGAATATTTAATCACGCCGCTTGTTTCCTTTTATCGGAGTCGCTAAAGGCAGATCAGGAAATCTTTTCCTGGCCGCTGACTTTGGATTGTTTCCTTTCACACGGCCCATTTACAGCCAGGAAAACAATAGAGTCGGCGCCGCAGTGGGACCAGAACCAAAGCGCCGCTCCACTTCCTGTGTTCACCCGTGACAGAGTTTAAACCTGCGCCGACCTTCAGGCTCCTTTTCTTCACAAAGAGACGTGAATACACGTCATCTTCCTCCCTAGCGTCATGTAGGTCCAGACCGGCTCTGACCCGTCCAGGTCGGGGGTCCATCAGACCGCTGAAGGCGTGCTGCGGTATCTGGTACCGAGATGTTAGCAGCGGATCAGTGGGGGTTGGCTGGATTGGATTGAGATCTGTGGAACCTGGAGGTCAAGTCAGCACTAGATGTCTGAGGACCATCCACAGGAACCGTAGGACCCAGAACATGGTCCAAAGCTGAACACCGGTTCTCCCGGATTGTCTTCTACCCATAATGCATTCTGGTACCATCTCTTCTCCAGGTAAGCGACATACGCACCAGGCCATCATCGTGACCACCTTCTTCAAATTCTCCAAGGTCCAGTTCTGATGCTGATGGGTCCAATCCAGGAGCTTTCAGCAGTGGACAGGGGTCAGAGGTCACTCTGACCGGCCCTGAACGCAGCACACTGTGATGTCAGTGTGTGTTCTGACACCTATCTATCAAGTGTCCCGTGGCGTCCCTCAGGGTTCTGTATTGGTCCTTTTTAACCGCTGCAGACCAGGAAGACCCAGAACCACCTGCAGTTTGTCAGATGTTCTGACCCAGTCCTCTGGATATCATCGTTTAACGACGAAGACTTTAAGATTTCTGATCAGATGAAGGAGCCAGGACCAGAATCTAACGGTGGTCCACTTCATCTCAGCTCAGGGTTTTTGTGATCATCTGCAGAGTTCTGATCGGGTCGTAGCGGATCATCGTTTCTGGCCGAACCGTTTATTTTATAATAGAATAAATCAGGGCTGCAGACTTTGAGGAGAATCATCTTCATCCCAGCAGAAGAGAAACAAAGTTTTGCGGCCGCATGAATTATTTGGGGGGAATTTTGGTAAACAGATTCTTTTCTTTTACAGAACTTCTAGAAGTTTCTCCCGGGCCGTCCGTTATGTCACTGCAGAACTCATAAAAGTGTAAATATTAGATCAGTGTTGCCTCAGCGAGGTTCTGAAGACGCCGCATCACATTTACAGCAAAAGAGGGAAAGAAAAAGCCGCGGCTGCAGATTCGACCCGGACTCCTCGGAACCATAAAGAAGATTTATGCCGCTTCCGTCAGTCGATGCATTCAGAGTCGGAGGAGGTGATGAGGTCCGATCCTCATCCAGAACCTCTTCTTCGGGCTGTTCCCTCTAGGGGTCGCCACAGCGGATCATCTGATTCCTTCTGTCACAACAACCAACTGCATGTCCTCTCTCACCACATCCAGAATCCTCTTCTGCCTGCAGCTCCATCTCCAGCAACCTTCTACCAGCAGATCCACTATCCCTCCCCTTCTTCACGGGTCAGAACCATCTCAATCTGTCCTCTCTGACTTTGTCTCCAGGACGTCTAACCTGGACTGTCCCTCTGATGTCTCCTTTCTAATCCTGTCCTTCCTCCTCTTCCTCACTCCAAGAGAACATCTGAACATCTTCATCTCTGCCTCCTGTCTTCCGGTCAGAACCGCCGTCTCTAAACCGTCCAGCAGAGCTGATCTCACCTCCATCTTGGAAACCTTTCCCTTCACTCCTGCTGCTGCTCTTCTGTCACAGATAACTCCTGACACTCTTCTCCTCCCTCTCCACCCTGCCTGCGCTCGCTTCTTCACCTTTTCTCCACACTGTTCTGAACAGTTGAAGTAGTTAAATCTACAAAGAGTCCGTCTGACCTTCTCTGTTCTTCTTTCTGATCCTCACCTCTACAGAACCTCAGATATTCAGCGCCGTCTTCCTTCATGGTCTCGTTCAATCGGGGCGTCGTCAAAGTTCGTGTTCACCGGTAAAAGGCGCCGAAGAACAGCTTCCAACCCGCTGAGGTAGAGGGTCCGATGAGGACCCCAACACACAGGAATATTTTGATGTACAGGAAACCTCAATGATGATGCGGCGGCGCCGCCGCCGCCGCCGACGGCGAATGATGATTAGGAGCTCCTCTCGCTACATATTTAATTTGTCGGCCCGTCATGCAGCGCCAGAACCTTAATAGAGTTGGTCCGAGAATTAATTCTCTGCTCCGCATTAATTATCCGTACGGTTGTCGACACGCTGAACCGGGACGCCGCTCCTCCACACAAGGTCAGACGGCGCCGCCTCTCACTCAAACCCAAACAAGAACTCTCCTCCAGTAGTGGGAAAAAAAACAAAACGGATTTGCGAGTTTAATGTGTCGGGTGGTGGAGAGATGAGCAGCATCTCCGCCCGCCAGAATGAAACCGATGACACCACAGCGGCGAGGAATATAGAACGCCGCTATGCAGACCGACCCAAATGCATCCCCTCAGAATCAGGGGACAGGGTTCCGGGAGCACAGCCGCCTCACAGCAAGAAGGTTCTGGGTTCAAATCCCCCTCTGACCATCTCTGGCTTAAATGTTCTCCCCGTGTTGGTGTGGGTTCTGTTCAGCTTCCACCCGCCGTCCAGAAGCATGTAGTACCAGTGAATCGGTGGGAGTGGCTATAACCTGCCTCTCGCCCAACGTCAGCTGGGATAGGCTCTAGACCCCGACCGGTGGCTCCTGGTCGTGTTTGGGTTTGAACGCAGCATCACATGTCCTTGTTTGTCCCCGCCTTCAAGAACCTTTTTTTTCCATATGGATCCAGTGGGTTCTAGTCCTGCGAAGCTCCCCTCAGATCTCTGACTGCATCCTGGTCTGAACCAATCAGAGGGAGGGGATACGATCACATGACAACATGCTCATCGGATCACTGCAACAAGATCCAGCGTTTGTCTCCGGAGCTCCAGCAGGAGTTTAGTTTAGTGTCCTGAACCCAATCGATTGTCCCAACGGGACACGGTTCTGTTTCAAAGTGGCTGCGAACACGGACCGGTGGGCGTGGCCTGTTTATTTTTGTGACTGGAACAAACGTCACCGCCTGACAAAAATACGACCAATCGTTTCCCGGGTAACCGGAAACTTCTGGTCATTTTATCCTCCACCACAGAACCAGAGCAGTAACACAAACACAGACTGGTATCGGTTCTGCCGGGTTTATACTTAGACCCCAGTCTATTATTATTATTATTATTATTATTATTATTATTATTATTATTATTAGTGAATTTTGATGATTTGGAATGGAACAATGGATCGAAACTTAAAATAAGATTTTTTATTAAAAATAGAAACTTTGCTTTCAGAACAAACTGGACCAAAACTCCGGATTTGCCGATGTATAAATAACTCGTCTTCCTCCTCCTTCGTCTCTGTTCTTCTTCAGTGGTTGGACTCCATCTTGACAAACTTCCTCTCTGACAGATGGAGCAGCAGAGGTTTTCGATCCGGTCCTTGGAAGTTCTGCTCCGCCCCACGGAGGACCGCTGGCCTCGGCGGCGGAGGCAGTTGGCTCTTTTGAAATCGTCGGAGTCCATCTGAGAGAGAAACTCTCGAACGCGGCCAAAACCGATGAGCAGAACTCTGAGTGGCCCGGGCTGAAAGAAGGATGAGGACCGCTTCAGCACTTTGGACCGGCTCTTAATGTGGATCCACAGGAAGCCAAAGAAAGTACCATCCAAATGAGACTGGACGAGAAGCCGAGGTGTTTAATCATGACGGACAGGTTCTGATGAGAAGTTCTAACGAGTCCGACTCTTCGGTTCGGTCTGAATAATTCAAACGCCATAAAACTATAAAAACTATAAAATTATGAAATTAACTTTTAGCTCAGATTCCTTTTAGAAAATGTTGCTGTAAAATATATGGCCACTATGTAAAAGACATTACGGTAAATTACCGTAACCTAGAAATCAATAACAAATATATTCCGTCATTTTCAAATCTTATTTACTGTAAAAAAATGACGGTATGTTTTTGCTTAATGGTTAAAGTTCAGTATTTAAGTTTTCATACCTTCAAAATCTGTCATTTAGACAGAATAATACTTTTACAGTAATAACTTACTTGTGTTTTTACAGTATTTTCCCTTTAATTTGACCAAAAGTTTGTATTTTCACAGTAAAATTCTGTCTTTTCCACATATTCTGACCATAAACCAAAAACTTCTATCATTTTTGTTTTTAGATAATTGACCATATATTTGATAAACTGTATTTTAGAACATTACGGTCTTTTACTGTTACCATTTGTCACTTTTTTTCTGAAGTGTAATTTCTATGGAGGGTTTTTAAGGGAGCTGTCGGATCACGATGGTCATACTGTCCAGATAAAAACTATAAAAACACATTTTAATTTACTTCTAGCTGCTGGATCGGACCTCGGACTCCTCCGGCTGTCAATCATCGTCACAGAGAGACGTCGGAAACCCAGTCTAATAATAAAATAAATGAATAAAATGAACAAAGCTCTTTCTGCAGGGAACAAACCCTCAATCTGCTGATGAAGACCATCAGTCGGACTTCCTGAATCCTGAAGTCCCGCCTCCATGGTTAAAGTTCAGCCTAAGCTTCCAGAAGGATCCTTGAGGAGGTGAAAAGAAAGGATGTAAGGAGATGTTCTCCATGAGTTTCAGCCTGAAGCCAAGGAGTTCCAGTATCTCTGGTTCTGATGGGGAAATGGACCTGGAACATGGACAGGCTGGTTGCCATCTACGTTCCAACCTGCGCCTATGGTCAAGAGTTCTGGGTAGAAACCCAGAAGAATGAGGTCTAGGACAGAGGCGTCTGAAACGAGCATCCTTTAAGGGGGTCTGGACC
This sequence comes from Lophius piscatorius, assembly GCA_009660295.1. Taxonomy (NCBI): domain Eukaryota; kingdom Metazoa; phylum Chordata; class Actinopteri; order Lophiiformes; family Lophiidae; genus Lophius; species Lophius piscatorius. The sequence goes on from VRLP01008526.1 coordinate 9,047, forward strand.
CAGCCCTAGAGGTAAGGTGAGTTCTACTGATCCCTCTGGTTCCTTTAGAACCTGGAGGTGCTTCATCTTCTGATCGAGATGTCTCCGGGACACGTCCAACAGGGAGGACAACCCGGGATAGACCCAGAACCCACAGGATGGACTGTGTGTCGCATCTGGTCTGGGAACGCCTCGGGTTCCCCAGGACGAGTTGGAGAGTGTTGCTGGGGGGAGGGACGTCTGGAATAGTCTGCTTTTTATGCCAGAAACTTTGACGACGCCATCTTGTGGTTGTAGGAATGTAGGGATGTTAAAAACACAAATGTAGTTACTTATATGAATATTCACCCATCAGCCACAACATTATAACCAGCTGAAGTTAGAAGAACTATAACTGTATATTTGGAAGCAGGTGAACATTTTTCCCTGAAGTTGATGGATGGACGCAGGAAAAAAGGACCAGCATGAGGATCTGAGAAACTATGACAAGGACCGGAACTGTGACGACTAGACGACTGGGTCAGAACATCTCCAGAACCGCAGGTGTGGTCCGCAGAGGTTAAAGCCCTCCAAAGCGGTGTAAAGAAGAACCACCAAAGTCTTATCCAGAAGATCTACTGCAGCAGAAACTACGGAAAAGGTTCAGGCTGGTTCTGATAGAAAGGTTTCAGAACACACAGTGACATCACAGTGACATCACAGTGACATCACAGAACTGATTTGGTGGCATGAAGGTGACACAGTATTCCGTAGACCATTGGTTTTAATGTTATGGCGGGTTTATTTATTTCCAATTTTCTCCCCTCTGTTCTTTGGAGCCGGTCGCTTCACAAATAAAAAAAAGCAAACAACAAAACCCGAACACATCGGACCACAAGCGTCCGTCGCTCCAGAGAGGGAGACCGTATCGTGTTTGGACTTCTGGCGACGCTCAGCAGGAACAAACAGGAAGTTTGTTGCGTATTTTTCCTCAATCTGTGACTCGTTTTCATCCTGACAGCAGCTCCCTCACTCCTTCAGCTGGGCTCATTGTTTTTTTTGGGACCGTTAGAACCTCTGCTGCTTTCAGAACCTTCTCTTCGGAGAAAACTTCATGCCACAGCCGGGATCCTCCCTGCAGCAGCAGCAGCAGGGGTTCATGGGAAAAACAAACTACTTCCTGTGAGGAAGCCTGTTATTTTTCGGACCCGTCACTGGAGGATCCCTCAGAACATAAAACTCATGTAGGGTCTGATCCACCATAAACCCAATAAATCCACCGGTGTCTCCACGCGGGACTTAATTGGTTTGTATTTCCTCTGAGCGTTTCCAGCAAACAGGAAGAAGCGACGGCGCCGGAGCCGCGTTATAATCCACAGGAATGAGGATTCTAGCGCAAAAAAAAAAAAGAAGTGAAAATGAAGAGCGCTGCCCTCAGGACAACCAACACGCACCGGGAAAATAAAAAAAATAAAAATGGAAGCAGGCCTGTGTTTGGCTTCACGCTTAAACGGCTTTGCATACATCTTCATCTTCTTCTGCTGCGTTTGGAGGAACCCGCGGCGCCGCGGCGCTCCGATTTAGCGGAGACGAGGACCTCCGCAATAACGAACACCTCACAGCGTCCTCGGCTTCCTCTCATCCAATCAGGGATCCAGACAAGAAAAAGAAAAAACAACAAACAAACACAGGAGCTGCTCACACGGAGGGATTACGGCGTTACCGCGGCGACGCTCGTTGTAAAGTGTTTATGAATCATGAGTTTAGAGAGCGATATCCAGTGTTCCCAACGAGGAAGGGGGACTGGGCAGCCTGGTGGGTAGACTGTAAATATTGTTTTGGGGAATTAGGGTAAAAATGGCGACAATAAAAGACTAAAATACAAACTATTGTATCACAGAATGGTAGAAAAATCACTAAAACCTAACTGAAGCATATTTCCGGTCCTATTTCATGTTTTTAGTTCCACCTGTTTGAGCAGGAAGTGGTGAACAATGACTTCCTGTTTCAACGGGGTATAAATGTGAGGTGACACAGGCCCGGTTATCTTTGAGGTTCTTCACGATGAAAAACCACAGAACCAAGCCATGACGTGTGAAGGACAGTTCTGGAAAATGAAGACGAGAAAATGTCTCAACAGTTAGATCAATAATGAAGAACTAGCCTGGAAGAGGACCTGTCTGCAAACTGGCCCCACACACTGTGAGGAAGACGGTTCGACTGGCAAAAGACTCTCCGAGGATTACAGCGAGAGAGGTCAGAGGTCAGTTGAATCTGGGGGTCAGAAAGTCTCCCTAACCACCATCAGGGGGCGCCGACACCAACACCAGCTTACCACCAGGGTAGCAAAACAAGCTACAAACAAGCTAACGCTCCTACAGTTTGACAAACACCACTGGGACTTTCACTGTTTTTTTAGTTGTCTAATAAGGGGAAAAGCACCTCATACCCACTCTGAAGTCCAGTGGTGGATCTGTGATGCGCTGTTTTTCTTCCAAAAGGCCTTGGACATCTTGTCAAAAGACATCAAAGACCAGCAGGTACTAGATGAAAACCTAGAAGCCTCTGTCCGGAACCTTAAAGTGGGCCGTGGTTGGACCTTCCAGCAGGACAACGATCTCATCGATGACACCATCTCAATATTTTTGTTCTAATTGTTCGTTTCTACACAGATGACAGAGTCGTTTACGTCTGTCTTCAAACTACACAGCCAGGTTATATCCCCGAAAAGTCCCCAATCCCCGTCGTTGTACAAACAACCCCTTCAAATGATCTTTTTGGTAAAAAAAAAAAGATCGCCGAAGTGAGTTAAAATAATGAACTATTCAATTAAAGTACGATTCAGTTTGAACTTAAGAGAGATCTGGAGTTTATTCAGACACAACAAACTTTTTGGAGTTAAAGCTCCCCCTAGTGTCAGACATATACATCTAACCTTTCCCCCAAATCGCTCCTGTTCTTCCTCTCACTTCTATCTGGGTATAACGTCTTTGAGTTTTATCCACAAAAATGTATATTTCATGAAAAAAGCGGATAAAAATTCGGATAAAACCGAACCGATGGTGGAGAAATTATATATGGAGATAAAGCTCCCCCTAGTGTTGGAAATACAAAACCAACCTTTCCCAAAATCAATCCAGTTCTTCCTCGCACTATGGTGTATGTGAGTATAGAAAATGATCCATGAATAAGTTTTTCAGTTATCGCGTAAACACGAAGTCACTGCGGCGGCGATGGCCCAACTTTTCGGGGCTATAATAATTTTTTGTTTTTTTAAACGATTACGTTTTATTTAAGAAAATTCCACAGAAAACCAAAAGAATCGATCTGTGAATGAATGCATGACGAGGCAGAGGATAAACTTGTTGAGCCTTCCTCTCTGCGTCTATTAAAAAGTTTCCCTCAACTTTTATATATAATAATTCAATAAACACGTTTAATTTTGCATTAATTTAATTTAATCCGACAAATTGGATTTATTCACATTGTCTCAATCTTATTAGACTTTATATAATGATGTTTGATTGAATGTTCGGCTTTAATTTAAATACTTAAGGTAAATGATTTTGGTAGATAATTCTTTTAATTAAAAAAAAAAATGTAATTCTTTTTTAAATTAAATTTTTTTTTTTACAGTGTACAGAATCTGATCGGACAGACGCTGTTTTTAGAGACGCTTTAAGAGAATTTTTTGGTTTTCTCCACCAGTCAGTAAAAAAATAAGTTCCCAAATAACCTCCAAAAGAATTTAAAAAAAAAAAAAAAAAAGAATCAAAAATTGAACTTGAAGATTTTAATCACGTATGAAATTTGATCTCCCAGGATCAAAGAGACGGTTTTCCTTTCGTCTCGAGCCAATGAGAATAATTTAAAACAAAATTCAGAGCCGGGCCATCATCTCGGGTTCTGCAGGAAACATCTCCCATAAATATCTTTTGGAATAATGAATCCAGAACCTCGGAGCAGAACCGGGCTGAAAGACGGTGGGAGCAGCTCGTGGAGCGGAGGCCCGATAATGAGACCACCAGGATCCCGATAGGGAGCATCAGGAGGACCAGATTGTTCCCAAAGTGCCTGAGGCCCCCCCCCCCCCCTACTCCTTCTCTGACTCCCCCTCAGTGTCACCATGCTTTGACTCGTAAAGCTGTTCTGGACAGATGCTGTGGCAGCCGTCGGCCATTAGGGCCACTTTTACCTGCTACACCTGGGAACCCCCCCCACCCCTCACCCCGGCCCCCCCGACCATCAAGAAGGTCAGAGAGAAGTCATTAAAGAGGAGATGAACGGTTCCTCCAGAGTTTCTCTGACAGTTGAAGCAGAAGTTTTTCCTGTTGAGGTCTAAGTTTACATCCAGACCCAGAACCATCAGAACAGCCTGTCCAGAAGCTCAGAACCAGACCCAGATGTTTTAGGATTGTGTTCTGGGAAGCGATGGAACCCTATCAGAACTTTAGGGGTCTCTGGATGAGCGGTATGTGTGGGAACTAGAGGGTAAGATGGATTCCAGAAGAGATTAAGAAATCTACGATTAAAAAAAACAACATTTGGAATTCTACCGGGACAACAATCCGCGCTAGCATTGCTAAAATTAGCTAATGCGAGCTGAGATTGTCAGTTTTCCCCTTTAAAGTTAGCTTATAGCATCTATAATAGCGCAAGTTTGCTAACGTCAGCAAAAGGAAGCAGGTGATCATCAATTATAATAGACAAGATTAGAACCAAGTGTCATTTAGTGTTAGCTGCTGCCGCTAATGATAGCTAATTTCAGCCATCGCCGCAAATGTTATCAAATGTCATTTATTATCGTTAAAGTTAGCAATTCAAAGCTAATGTCAGCTATCATTGCTAATGTTACCCATTGTCAGCAATTACTGCTAAAATTATCTACTGGGACTTAGCATCTATAAAGTTAGCTCATGACAGCTGCCATTGCAAAAGTTAGCTAATGAAAGCTATAACAGCTCAAGTTAGCTATTGTTAGCTATCTCTATCTCTAAACTGAGCTAATGTCAGCTATCAAAGATAAAGTTAGCTAATATCAGTAATCATTGCTAAAGTTAATCATTATTCTATCATTAACTGTCAGCCAACGGCAGCTAGCCTCTCTATTGTTAACTTATGTAAGCTGTCATCATTCAAGTTAGCTAATGTCAGAGATCATAGCTAAAGTTAGCTAATAACAGATATTGTTGCTAAAGTTAATCATTATTTTATCATTGCCAAAGTTAACTGATGTCAGCTATCATAAAGTCGGCCAACGGCAGCTAGCATATGTATTGTTAACTCATGCAAGCTATCATCATAAAAGTTAGTAAACGTCATCTATCATAGCTACAGTTAGCCGATGTTAGCTGTAGGAGCTATAATTTGAAAATGTCAGCAATAAAAGCTTAAACTAGCTAATGGCAGCTAAGTAGCTAAGGTTAGCTAATGTTAACTATCGTTGCTAAACTCAGATAATGTCAGCTGTCATTGCCCAAGTTAGCCACCGCGCTTGTTAGCATAGAACATCGGAGGGCGGGGATGAAACTCATGCTGGAGAAGAGAGGAAAATACGTTTTTTTTTCAGCTAACACGTCGACGACGTTAATTATTTTCTTCATTTATACATATTTTGTTTACAAATACCCCTAATAAACAACAGAGGTGGAGTAACCAGCCGTCAAAGTCGCGTCAGATTCTAAAAGTCGCCAGATTCATTCCGCTGCGCTCCGATTAGACGACGGAGGGAAAAGTTGGAGAGGAGACGCGACGAAGCCTAAATCCTCTGATTTGTGTATTTTTAGTTTCCCTCTCTGCGTGAATCCTGTCATCCTGATTGGTCTGAGTTTTATTCATCCCGCGTCTGAAGCCCTGAATCTTTAACGAGACTCTCCTCCGCTACGTTCTGTCGAATTCTCTGTCGTACTTCCTGTTTATCATCTCCCTCTCTCCCTGTACAGATAAATAAATTCATTCCCCAACTTTAAACCTCTTTGATGTCTCATTGGTCACAG
>VRLP01008527.1:0-16381 GCA_009660295.1 Lophius piscatorius
TCTCTCTCTCTCTCTCTCTCTAACTCTCTGTCTCTTTCTCTCTCTCTCTCTCTAACTCTCTCTCTCTCTCTCTCACTCTCTCTCTCTCTCTCTCACTCTCTCTCTCACTCTCTCTCCCTCTCTCTCTCTCTCTCTCTCTCTCTCTCTCTCTCTCTCTCTCTCTCTCTCTCTCTCTCTCTCTCTCCCTCTCTCTCTCTCTCTCTCTCTCCCTCTCTCTCCCTCTCTCTCTCTCCCTCTCTCTCCCTCTCTCTCTCTCCCTCCCTCTCTCTCTCTCTCTCTCTCCTTGTCATCATTCATTATCCATAACCACTTTTCCTGTTCAAGGTCAGGGGGCTGGAGCCTATCCGAGATGACATTGTCGCTAGTTCATCACAGGGCCGACGCACAGAGGACAGACCATCATTCATCGATGGATCAATGGAGGAAGCAGGAGAACCGGGACAGAACCCACGCAGACTTAGAACACACAAACTCCACTCATAGAGGCCAGCAGAGGTGGTTTAGAACCCGGTACCTTCTCGCTCTGAGGCGGCGGCGCTAACCCCTCTGATCCGTGTTTGGTAAATCTTAGAAGCTGAGGTGAGACAAACAGGTGTCGGTTCTTCGTCGTGGTTCTGGATGTCAATCAGAACTTAGTTCAAACTCGTGTTTGTTCAAAGTTTGTTGGTCCGTTAGAATCACGACGACAAGCGAAGAAAAGTGAAGTTGGTTGTTTAAAGCGGATGATGGCTGATCATCAGTCAGGAGGTTTCTGGTGCTCAGACTCTTCGGAGAACTGAACTTCATCCACGCTGAGCTGAGCGTGATACATGCCTCCATGGAGTCCACACACTGGTGGTGGCGGCGGCTGATGACTCTGACACCCTTGACGCAGATAAGATGGTGAAGTTGGTAAAACTGCTGAGACCAGCTGGTGGTCCTCTTTGGCTGGATCAGCTGATCTAAGCTGTCAGTCAAGAATGTCAGACATGTACAGCTTTGAAACTTGTCATCTGTAAGTTAGTTAGTCAGCTCATTAATTAAGTCGCCAGCGACGCAGGGATGCGATTCGTCTCATCCGGGACGTCGCCCCGATGAAGACGAGTGAGGATGATGTTTTGGGCCAAAGATGAAAAATGCTCTGATATCGCTCTTTATTTGAGTACCTAGGTCCTGCGGCGGACCTGAACCCAGACACTTCCGGCTGTGAGGCAACCGCCCCAACAGCCCCAGGTCTCCTGGTGGATGTGAACCCAGAGCTGTGGCTGTGGTTCTGGCTGCGACCCGCGGGCCTCTCTGCAGCCCGTCTCCTTATAAAGTCATTTATTATTATTTCAGGCGCCTCCAGGGGAGACTTCTCAATTCTGCTGCAGAACATTTTCAATCCAAGAGCTGAATTATGAAGGATCAGAGAAAACCACTTGAGCATACAGACACTTCCACAGGAAGAAAAAAAAGAGAAAGGTCTTGATCACCGGGGAAGATTAATGGTGGAAGTGAAATCAGGGGGGGGGGCGAGCTGAAGGCTGGTTGCTGCAGCAACGCGTCTCCGTGCCGCTCCAGCCGGCTGACGCTGGGAGGGATTCGCTCCAAATCTCCCCGCAGACGAGGATGTGGAGAAGTTTGACCTTCTGAGGTGATGGGAAATTGTGTTCTGCTCAAGTTGAACGCCGCAGATGAAGTCGGCCTGATGTGGACGATCAGCTGCTTCACATCAGACGCCAGAGATCCTCCTCACACCCGACCAGCAGGAAAAAACAACATCACCTGTTGACGGGGATTCCGTCTCCACTAATGGCCGCCTGGACTGGCAGCAGATTACAGAAACGTTTCAGTGGCGGTAAAAATCTCAGCAGCAATCATCGTCAAACCCGGCGTGGCTTTGAAATGGAATGATGAAAGAGACGAGGAAGAGCAAAAACACGAGGGAGATCAGGAGAACGTAACGACTGAGAGCAACAGGAATGTAGGAATAAAGAGCTGGTAGAGACGGGAGAGGAGGGTCGTGTGTGTGTGTGTGTGTGTGCGTGTGCGTGTGTGTGTGTGCGTGTGTGTGTGTGCGTGTGTGTGTGTGTGCGTGTGTGTGTGTGAGAGTCTGTGTGTGTGTTTGTGTTTGTGTGTGTGTGTGTGTGTGTGTGTGTGTGTGCGTGAGTGTGTGTGAGCGTGTGTGTGCGTGTGTTTATGTGTGTGTGTATGTGTGTGTGTGTGTGTGTGTGAGTGTGTGTGAGTGTGTGTGTGAGCGTGTATGTGTGTGTGTGTGCGTGAGTGTGCGTGTGTGTGTGAGAGTGTGTGTGTGAGTGTGCGTGAGTGCCAGGACGATCGACATAGGTTATAAAGAAAAGAGGAGGAGGACGGAGAAGCAGAAGGAGGAAGAGGAGGAGAGTGTCGATCTGACTCTGGGGAATTATCTTCCTTGTTGTTTCTTTGGCTCGGAGATAATCAGGTGTTATATTTCCCTCCCCCCGAGAGCAGATCTAAGAACGATACGTCTCTCACACACACACACACACACACACACACACACACACACACACACACACACACACACACACACACACACACACAGTTCCCCCTGGCTGCCTACGAAATGTGAACAGCAGGGTGTCTTCCTCCTTTGTATGCATGTGTTAAAAATCCATTTCACAGTAATGCATGTGTGTGAGAGTGTGTGTATGTGTGTGAGAGTGTGTGTGTAAGTGTGATGTGTGTATGTGTATGTGTGTGTATGTGTGTGGTTCGAGCACTAAAGCTGTTTTATTCCCAGAAATAGGCTCTATATTTTATTCCAGTTTAGAAAACTGCACAGCCTAAACCGGGTAATGACGGTACCGGGTAATGACGGTACCGGGTAATGACGGTACCGGGTAATGACGGTACCGGGTAATGACGGTACGTGTGGAAGCTTTAATGTCTGGCGGCGCCTTGAGGAAACTCTCGCACTCCTTCGCCTCCTCTTCGTTGTCTCGGCGCAGTAATAGGCTACAAAACCTTTACGGCGTCTGCTGAGGCCTCCGTAAAACAATCCAGGACTTTTGCTAAAGCGGTGAGAGAGTTAGGGCCCAAACATCGGGGCGTTTTGTGGGCTCAGGACTTCCTGTCCGACTGAAATAATTCATCATCACATCAGAGAACGTACGGATGTGGATTCATCCATCTCACGATAAGACCTTCATGAAGGATTTGTACATGGTTTAAAATCAGGTTATAAACGCTTTATAAGTCATGAGTTAACGTTTATAAACATGTTACAACATAAATCTTAATTTATCAATGTGGGTCACTATTTAGCAACATCAAATTAGCAGCACAGACAAGTGGGCTCACTATTTGGCAAGCATCATCTCCCTGATAGCCTTTACATCTAAGGAACTTATGAATGATTTGTAAAATTGTTTAACGTAATTAGTTAACCAGCTACAAGCCATTTATGAATCTGACTGATTCCAGGTCAGTTTTGGATCAGAACATAAAGGCGTTGGAATGTGTGTCTTCTACAAACAGCAGTCACAAAGAAGACGCTCATAAAAAAACAATCATTTTCTCACTCCTCCACCGACGGCGCCGCCTTTTCCACTTAAAGAGATTCTCATCTTTTTGATTGACAGTCGGTGTTGGGAGAACGTCCATCCCTCCATCCCTCCATCCCTCCGTCCCTCCGTCTCCTCACCTGCCGCTCCTGCTGCCCACCTCCAGGCAGCAGGAGGACGTTACCGCCCCTCCCAACGGTAACGTTCGCCTGGACGCCCTCGCCTCGAATCAGCTGTGGCCTCTATTTCCTCCACCTGACAGTCAGGAGATTGGGCGGAGGCGCGGCGGTTAATGCTTACGAGATTCTTCCGTTCTGGCCGGGAATGTGATTTAAAGGAGGGCCTTCTGGGTCGGGTCTTTTGGATTTAATAAAGCGGTCGGGGAGGAAACTTCAGTCGTGTGATTCATCCGAGCAAACGCCGCGTAAAGGAATCCACACCAGGTGGGCGGCCAATCAGAGCGCTCGGATTCCTGATCGCTCAGAGAGTGAGGGGAAAAAACATTATTATTAAAATCAACAAATGGGGGACATTTGTTGATTTTAATAATAATGTTTTTCATTTCATTTTCCAACGGTTTCATCTCCAGATATGTCCCTAAAACAGAACTTCTGAAAACATCTTTACCTCTTGACTTTTATTGTCGGTAAACTTTTGTTGCTCTTCCTCCACAGGAGGTTTGTTGAAATATTAGTTCCCTAACTTTATAAACGTTTATTCTGTTTTATTTTCTGTTCTTCTTGTTTTTAAGTATTCTGACTTTTTTCTGTTGTTAACATTTTCGACATTCGATAGATTTTCGGGTCGACCTGAGAATTAAGGGGGTTAATTATAAGATCGATCAGCTGATTGATTTTTATGTACGAGGTCACAGTGGGAGCAAATTAGCGGAATCCCAGTCTGGCCCGGTTTACACCAATCACACTCTCCACAGGAAATGAGAAACGAAATCCTTCTTAGTGACGTTTTTGCTTTTGTGGGTGAAATAAGATCTCCTCCATGAAACTCTCCTCGGCTATAATCCTCTGAACGCCCTTCATTGATTTTTCAGTTATGCTCCTTGCATATCAGTTTTTAAACGTTACACACACGTTTAAAGGTGAGCGTGACGGCCCATTATCTGGTAGAACTGTGAGACCTTAAGAGTCTTATGCTCTCCAGCAGAAATGTTGATGTATACCAACAATATGAAGCAATTCCTGAGTTAATATCGACCAGATTGTTTTTATGTGTCGTTCTAAAGAACCTCTGATCTGAAGGCCGCCTCATTTTTATTCTCACTGCAAAACCCAAACAAAATAAACTACAGGAAAAACACAAAACAGATAATAAGTCTGAAATATTCCTGTGCTATCCTTCCTGATGTCAGGGTCAATCCCCAAGAGTCCCCAATCCCCTGCGTTGTACAAGCAACCCCCCTGATTGAACTTGAAGTTATGTACGAATGGCAACGCTTTTCTTAAAAAAAAGCTTCTCCTGATGAATGAAGTGTTAACTACTAATTTAAAATACAACTTAGATCATAGATCTCCTCCAGTCGGTTCAGGGGAACCACATTTGGACTAAATCGGACCAACGATTGAGGAATTATGGCCCGAAAACATTTGGAGATAAAACTCCCCCTGGTGTTAAAAATATACAACTGACATTTCACCTAATCAATCCAGTTCTTCCTCACACTAAGGTGTGAAGGGTTTGAGTTATCTTGTTGACACAAAGGATTCACTCTGCAGTAGTCAGGATTCTGTAATAATCCTGACTTTTCACAGATTTAAATAGAGAAAAACAAGATTTGAAGATTTTATAAACATAAAGTCATAAAATCTTTTACAAATAAAAAATCATAACAGACTGAAAGAAAGTGAAAAAGTTAAGTTTCTAGACAATGGATGGATGGATGGATGGATGAAGGTAGGATTGAAGGGATGGATGAAGGGATGGACAGATAGGTGGAGGGATGGATGGATGAATAGATGGATGGATGGATGGATGGATGGATTGAAGGGATGGATGGATGGATGAATAGATGAAGGGATTGATGGATGGATGAAGGGATGGACAGATAGGTGGAGGGATGGATGGATGAATATATGAAGGGATGGATGGATGGATGGATGGATGGATTGAAGGGATGGATGAAGGGATGAATATATGAAGGGATGGATGGATGGATTGAAGGGATGGATGGATGGATGAATAGATGAAGGGATTGATGGATGGATGAAGGGATGGACAGATAGGTGGAGGGATGGATGGATGAATATATGAAGGGATGGATGGATGGATGGATGGATTGAAGGGATGGATGAAGGGATGAATATATGAAGGGATGGATGGATGGATGGATTGAAGGGATGGATGGATGGATGAATATATGAAGGGATGGATGGATGGATGGATGGATTGAAGGGATGGATGAAGGGATGAATAGATGAAGGGATGGATGGATGGATGGATTGAAGGGATGGATGGATGGATGGATGAATATATGAAGGGATTGATGGATGGATGAAGGTAGGATTGAAGGGATGGATGAAGGGATTGAAGTTAAATCAATGGCTTGCTGCTTTTTGCTGCAGGGAAGTAAGGAGATAATATTATTCTGACTGATGTTTTAAATTTTAGGGTTTTTTTCATAAGATTTTTAAAAATCGTAACAAACATCAGTCAAACAAACAATAACAAACTAAACAGAACTTCCACACAAACACATCTGCTGAACATCATCGTTGCTGCAAATGTTCTCTGGCATCATCAACTTATTTTATTTACATTCTCGACCAAAAACATGTCCCAAATTATTTTACAGTGAATCGTCAAATTTCGCCCATCAATCCATTAATTCCATATTCTGACATAAACCCCCACAAACGTCATTCTTTTCCTTTCTTTGGTACGACCCATCATTAAAAACAGAACTTAAACGCAGCAGTCTTCACACATTACCGTTATAACCTCGCTCCCCCTCGGCTGCCGTTTGGATTGATCCACCTCAGACGGTCGTAAAATTTAACAAGAGCGTCTAAAAGGGAATTAGTTTTCCCCCGCGGGGTCGGCCGTGACGGACCCCCCTTCTTGTTCCTGTGTTTATGGTGTCATCTCCTCCAACACCGCCGCGGGTCACTGCTCACGCTCATCAGCAGGTCGTTGGTTCTACGTCTGCGTTGGATTTCTCAGAGAGGAGGCAGAAAGAAAAAATGATGGGATATTCCCCCAGCTGAAAGATGCTGATGCTGTTTGATCTCTCCGAGTGTGTCGGCGGTAATACACTCTGGATTTCACGCCCTGATGATAAATGAGATTGTTTTTCGATCGTATCAAAACAAACGCGATGTAAACGAGGCGCTCCGGCCGACGCCGTCCTTGTTGTTCCTGATTGTTTTCACCCCGGAGTGACAGAGTGAATATCTTTTTTAAACATATGAATGTTGGAAAGTGACACTCGAAAGGAATTCTCTCCGGGAGTTCTTTGTTAAGGGTTTAAGGGGATGGGGGGCTGGGGGTAGAGGTTGGGGTTAAGGGTTGGGGTTAGGGGTTAGAGGTTGGGGTTAAGGGTTTGGGACAAGGTTTAGGGGGTTATGGTTTGGGTTAGGGGGTTGGGGGTTAGGGGTTTGGGAATAGGGTTAGTGAATAGGGTTTGGGGTTTAGGGGGTTAAGGGTTGGGGGTTAGGAGTTGGGGTTAAGGGTTGGGGTAAGGGGGTTGGGGGTTAAGGGTTAGGGGGCTGGGGTAGAGGTTGGGTTAAGGGTTTGGGAATAGGGTTAGGGGTTTAGGGGGTTAAGGGTTGGGGGTTACGGGTTGAGGGTTAGGGGGTTAAGGGTTGGGGTTAGGGGGCTGGGGTAGAGGTTGGGTTAAGGGTTTGGGAATAGGGTTAGGGGTTTAGGGGTTAAGGGTTGGGGGTTAGGAGTTGGGGTTAAGGGTTTGGGAATAGGGTTAGGGGTTTAGGGGGTTAAGGGTTGGGGTTAAGGGGTACAGGTTTAGAGGGTTGAGGGTTGGGGGTTGGGGTTAAGGGTACAGGTTTAGGGGGTTGAGGGTTGGGGGTTGGGGTTAAGGGTTTGGGAATAGGGTTAGGGGTTTAAGGTTTGGGGGTTTAAGGTTTGGGGGTTTAAGGTTTGGGGGTTTAAGGTTTGGGGTTTGCGGTTAGGTGAGTTATGCCTTGGGCCAAAGAAAAGAAAATCATTATATTTTGATGGGGATCCAAATCAAAGGACAGATGCAAAAATAATTTTCTCCCCGTTCAGAAAGTAGGTTTGGTTGCAGGATGGTCCCGCCCCCTCGGCTGGAGAGAGCAGCATTAATTAACTTAGGTAGACAATGATGAATAAAGGGAGCAGCTCTAGCGACAACAGAGCAGTGACTCAGAGCAATAAAAATATATTTTCTGTTTTGTGGTGGTCATGTCCTCGCACACAAATAAACCCGCCCCCAGAACACAGCAGGGAGGGGGCCCCAGTTCTGGACTCTGGTTCCACAAGAACCTGCAGACCTGAGAAAACTCATCAAACAGTAACTTTCTGAAGGTGGATCTCAAGGTCAGACAAAAGCCTCTTCCTGTTCCACCATACAGAGTAAAAGAATCGAGCATGTAAGGTAGACCCCCATCGTTCCAAACTCTAAACCCGAGATCAACAGATGACCGACGAAGAGCGAGAAAAATTAGGATGTATTACAGGGAAGCAAAGAAGATTGAAAAGTAATGGAAGATGCAGAAGAGAGAAAAGCCGTCGGTTCTGTTCACACTGAAGGAAACATGTGGTCCAGATCTGATTTTAACATCATGTGTGACTTGAATGAGATAATTAAGAGTAAACATTATTAAGAGAAAGGGGGAATGAAGCTCGGGGAGGAAGAGGATGGGACGTCAGACGTAAGAGTGTTTTATTGCCAGCACATCTGTCACTCCCAGAATGATTGCTGGTCAGTTGTTGAAGATACAAGCTGTGGAATTCTGAAAATGTGAAAAGGACTTTCATAACTGTTGGCACAAAAAGGTTTTTTCTCTTTCTCCTGAGAACATAAATAACGGTGATTCTGAAGGATACATGCTCCTGGGCGGTGAGTTTAAGTGCACTCAAGACAGGAACCATTCAGAACCACATTCAGGCTCCAAGAATCATTTTGTTCAGTTAATGGAAGCTGAAGAATTATCTGACATTTAGATGCTGTTCAATCACTCGGAGCATCAGGTTACATCGCTGCAGCGCTAAAGATAATTATCTACAGCCAGATGTGATAGAATTATCTACCATCAGAAGGTTTTGGTTCAGGGCTACTCCCCTCAACCCATAACTCTCTTGTTTGTTTGAAATGTTAGAAGTAGCAGAATTCGTATTTTAAAGTGGACCTGCTCTTTTAATGTGTAGTTTTTGCATTTTTTTTCACTGGTTGCACAATAATAGATAGGAATAAAACTCTATATTTGTGTCACATCCAAAAGTTGTAGTATGTGTATGTGGCGTCCTCTAGTGGACATAGATGGTATTATGAAGCCAAAATCCCTCTCTTGGAGTCAAAATCTCCTTTTATCATATTTTTCTTATTACTCACACATGGTAACAGATTACTCACACATAGTAACATATTACTCACACATAGTAACATATTACTCAGACATATTAAGAGATTACTTACACATGTTAGTAGATTACTCAAGAGTAGTAAAAGATTAGTCACACCTTGTAACAGGATACTCACACATAGTATGTTTAAGTAATCTTTTACTAACAGGTTACTCATACCTAGTAACAGATTACTCACACATAGTAACATATTACTCAGACCTATTAAGAGATTAATCACACATAGCAATATATTACTCACACACAACAAGGGATTACTCACATATATTAACAGATTACTCACACCTTGTAAAAGATTACTCACACCTAGTAACAGATTACTCACACGTAGTAACATATTACTCAGACATATTAAGAGATTAATCACACATAGCAATATGTTACTCACACACAACAAGGGATTACTCACACATTTTAAGAGATTATTCACACATAGTAACAGACTAGTCAGAGATAGTAAAATGTTTCTCATACATAGTAACAGATTAGTCAGAGATAGTAACATGTTACTCATACATAGTAACAGATTAGTCACAGTAACATTTTACTCATATACAGTAATAGATTACTCACACATATTGACAAATTAGTCACAGATAGTAACATTTTACTCATATAGAGTAAGAGATTACTCACACATAGTAACAGGTTACTCAAACAGATAGCGATTTCAGATTTAAATGTTTTATTTTGAACAGATAAAGTGAGAAACAACATACATACAAAAAAGTGTCAAACACAATAATTGAAATAAATGATCATTTGTGTTGAAAAGGAGCAGGAGGAAGTAAAAGTTTATAAATTCCCACCCATTATTCAACTGCTGATTGTTACAAAATATGTATAGGTAACAATAAAGAATTGTTACCTATACATATTTAGTAGTTATGAGGACCTTTTTGTCATATTTACAACAATTATTTACAATCGTGCACCTATTAAGAAAACTCAATATACTATACAGTCCCTCCCTTAGTTTTATGTACAACCCATAAGCCTCTTCTCATATATCTTAATACGGTTGATTTAATATCCTAGTCTCAAAATAATTGATCTTCATCCCGATATCTTTTAAGAAATGTGTTTTTTACAACTTTTGAACTGGATACCTAACGGATATCTGACACTAGTGACAGATCAGAACTAGGAGAGCTTGTTATATTTTGTTTTATTTTTTTAAATACTGAAGGAGATAATATATATATATATATATAGAGAGAGAGAGAGCTCTTGTTGCTGTGATGTTGTGATGTTGTGATGTTGTGACGTACAGTGAAAGGAAAAATCAAACAGCTTTAGGTACGGTTCACTCTCAGTGTCACCTGACCAGCTCTATAAAAGCTCTGGAGGGAAAAGTTGTGCAGATGTTTGGTTTCGTAGACTCTATGGGGGGGGGGGGAGAGAGAAGGTTTGAAGTTCTAAGAAGCAGAATATCTTCTCAGCTGAAGGTGCTCTGGCTCCTAATTCTAAATTGTGGCTTAGATTGATTCTCCGTCTCACTTTTCTTTGGCCTTGAACACAAAAATAGACAAAAATTACTCAAGCATTCCCTGCAGTCGGACGTCTAACAGCTGCTATAAGAGTCTGGAGAGGTCCACTGATGTGCTGTGGCTTTCGATGAGGAGGTCTTCAAGATGGAGATCCAGGAGGGTCTACCCAAGACACCTCTGCTGGCCGGTGCAGATCTCTGCTGATGAGCTGATCCTTGGCCAGGATGAAGACCTCAGACCTGCTGGACTGCCGTTACTAATTCAATCATCCAACCTCTCAGGGTTTTATCCCGGGCTTTTTCCCTGTCGTGGCTTTTAAAGTCCAGTCTGTGCAGGAATGTTTCCCTGAATGTTTCCCTGAATCTTTTCCTGAATCTTTTCCTGCGATGATGAAGAGTCCTGTGATTTACAACAGGCTTTAAACCATGAAAACCGAAGGCAAAGATCTTCAGTGTGGATAATAAAGTTTTAGTATCCGTAAAGCCCAAACTCTGCAGAACCTGCTCAAGCTCAGAACATCCTGCTGGGCTCAGCAGGAATCATAACTTTGGTCACATCATGGAACTGTGTGAAGATCAGCTGATTGATGCTGAAGATCTGACTTCTCATTTGAGTTTGATCTTCAGTGATTTCATCGATTCCTGCAGGCGTGACCCGACGCACAACAAACTCTCCACTAATGGTTTCTGTAGTTGATGTTCTCAGCCTGATGTTTCCTGATGATTCTTCTCCCGTCCCGTTGCTCTCTCCTGATCCTGTCCACAGGGAGTCAGGGATGTAATGGAATCGTCATCATCATCGCTACCGCGCGTCCGCAGCAGATCCTTCGCCTTATCGGAAAAACTCAAAAATGGGCATTCGTTTTCAAACCACACCCACATCCACGAAAGGCGAACTGGAGTCATTTGGAAAAAGATCAGTTGCATATTTCCAACACTAGGGGGAGCTTTATCTCCCATTAACCATTAACTTTAATGCGAGGAAGAACTGGATTTTGGTAAACGGTCAGTTGCATATTTCTGACAGGGGGCGGGTCCAACCTAATCTGGCTAACCATTAGCCTGATTTAGTCCAGATTGTTGCATTAGACGCCCCTTCTTGCCAAATAAAACGTTATAAACACATAACAGAATGTTAGCATTGAGTCAAAGTTGTGGCTAATACCGAGCTATATAAATATAATACAGAGTATAAAGAATATTTCTTCCGTTTCTATTCTGTGTGTTTTTAGCCGTTATGTGGATAAAAGCTGATTCAGCCCTTTCATCTTTTTTTGGCCCGTCAAGCTCAGATTAATGAAACATCAATGAGGAAATCTGGTCCAAACTTCCAGCTCTGTGATTCCTTTTAGCCCCTCTGTCTTAAATCTGAACGTCTTCATTTCTCATCATTGTGTGAGTTTGTTCCTTTGAGTCCAGTGTCTCAACTCTGGGTCCAAAACATGATCGAAGATTCTTTCTCCGCTGATGATCCGCTAGAAATACACGAGCAGCTGTTTGTCTTAACTGATGGAGCGACATCAAACACACGGATCAGGTTTGATGTTCGCTCCACCGAACTGAGATTTACTCCGTTTTTAGGTTTTTTCCCAACTGGCGAAGAATCTTTTCCGGTGGTTTTGACGTGACCTTAGATTTGATAACTTCCTCTGGGCTGCAGCTCAGTGAATTTAATTCCACTCTTTCTGTGCAGAGGGAAATCTTTAATAACGTACGCTGTGTTTCCCCCCGCTAGGATTCCATAATAGGTGAATATTAATATAAGCTGCTAAAAATAGTTTCTTAAGCAGCTTAAATATCTTTAAAAGGGAAAGACGTTTTTGTAGCCACAAATAAACAATCGTAGAATACTCAAATCTCAATACTCCATTTCTTCCTCTTATCCGGGGTCGGGTTGTGGGGGCCGCAGGCTGAGAAGCAATTTCCTTACATCCCTCTCCCCAGCTTCCCTCTCCAGCTCATCAGGGGGGATTCCAAAAGCGTTCGCAGGCCAGGTGAGATTCATAGTCCCTCCAGGGAGTTCTGGGTTTACACGGGGGTCTTCTCCCAGCTGGACATGTCTGGGAAACTTCAAAAGAGACGCGTCCTGGAGGATCCCAATCAGATGATGAACCATCTGATGAAGCATCTGATGAAGGGGGTGGGGCCTGGAGGTAAACTGGATTATTGTAACTCCTTATACGTACATCGGCGTGGAGGACTCGTCCCTTCGCCGTCTACAGCTGGTACAAAATGCTGCTGCCCACCTACTACCTGGAGGTAAAAAGCCCGACCACACAGCTCCGGTACCGCCTTCTCTCCCCTGGCTTCCAGTGCGGTACTGTATAGATTTTAAGCCCTTGTTGCTTGTTTTAAGGCCTTAAATGGGTCAGAACCGTCCCGTCTAACCGAGCTCTTGGATCTGCATCCTCCAGGAGGAACGCTGCGTTCTACTGACCAGATTCTCTCGGCCACTCCTCTGTCAAAATTTAGAACCAGACGTCAACCGGGCCTTTGCAGTAGCAGGCCCAAACCTATGGAACCGTCGACCCATTCACATCAGAACAGCACAGAAACTTCAAATGCACAAATCTCTGGTGAAAACACACTTTTATTTCCTGTCTTATCTGTTTTTTCAACCAGCTGTTCTTGGAGTCAGGTGACTTGTAGTTTATGGACTTGGTCTTAATGCTGCATCATGTCAGCTCTTTATATGTGGATTCCTTATATAAGGAATCTGCTGCAGCGAACGTGACCTTCGCCCGCTTCATCTCCTCGGTAAAGAATCAATTCTCACCGGCTGGATCTGAGGAGTTAATGGTATGGAAAAGATCAGAGCTGATGTAGAGTGTGTGTGCGTGCGTGTCTGTGTGTGTGTGTGTGTGTGTGTGGGGGGGTTCATGTACAGCTAGAGGGCTTAGAGCTGTGGATAAGCTTAGCAGGAGAATTTACGTTGGTGTCAAACATGTCAGCCGTCAGCGTTTCAGCGCCCGCTTAACGGAGGAGGAGATGGTTCCTGACGGGAAACTGAGGCTGTGAGCCTCGACAGGCGCCCCGCATCTTCATCGTCTACGTACAAGCAAATCAGCGTGAGAGGGGAGAGATTTAAAGAACGTGTCATGATAGCTTGGCAGAGAAAGAAAGGAGAAAGTGAGACGGCTGAGGAAAAGGCATATATAGAAAACCGAGGAGGCCATGCGGACAGATCTGCTGACTCAGCAGGATGAAGTTTTCGTTCTGCGTCAGCGGTTTGTAAACGGTTGAGTCTTTTTTTACCTCCTCATTTCAAGGTAAAGTCCAGATCGTTATGAGTAGTACATGTCTCTGCATTACAGGACTGTCTTTAATTAAACGTCCTCCTGTCAGATCGGATGAATATGACGCTGGATTAAAATGCTGATCAGCATCAGTTCATTCATTCTGTAAGCCGGCGGTTTATTCTCCCTCAGCAGGTTTTACATGAATCTGTTCCATATTTATTGATTCTTCTTTTCTCCCTGGTTATTTCATCATCCATCCTATCGATATATCCGACCCCAGTCATATTAGTCACAAGCCGTGGTTAAAATGGGCGTGGCCTGATGCGAGTTCTTCCAAATGCTGCTCACGTTTTGTCAAACTGATGAAGATGTTTGATTAATTTGCTGGTGTTTTGTCGTATTTTGCAGCAGGTTTTGGCCTAAAAAAATTAAAACAATAGCCAAAAAAAGACAAACAATGAAATAATAAAGAAACAAAAATTGTGAGAGAAATGTGATACATTGAAATAAAATATAATGATGTAAAAGCTGGAGAAAAAAAAGGAAAATTAAAAATAAAAGCGCTCCAAAGATTTAAAGGGTTTGATCTCTAAAAGTTCCCAACAATGAAAATGTATTTTTTCATGTTTCACTTAAGCATGTCAGCCATTATTAAAATAACATTAATCTGGAGACGACATGTAGCCCCCCGACATCCCCCCAACACATGAGGTATGTGTGTGTGTGTCTGACAAACTACACACCATGTGTGTGTCTGAGAAACTACACACCATGTGTGTGTCTGACAAACTACACACCATGTGTGTGTCTGACAAACTACACACCATGTGTGTGTCTGACAAACTACACACCATGTGTGTAGAGAGAACGCAGAAAAAAACATTTTCTCTCACCTCCTCGTGAAAAAAAACCTTCATGCTGCTTTTTCGACGTTTCTTTTTTCCTCTCAGGGAAACGTTTTTCTATTATTTCATTAATATCTGCATGATATGTGGCTAATCCCTTTTATTTTTACTTTGAACTGACCTTCAGTCGTTGACATGGCGCTGTTAGTGTGAGCACAAGTGTCTCCAGAGAAATGCATGAGACAAAGAAGAGAGCAGAGAATGAGATAAAATAACATTTTATAAAAACCCTTAAAATCACGGAGGAAGAAACGAAACGGTCCAACCTTTAAAAGGTCATTTATTCCTCCCTGCATGAAGATGCAAACTTAAACGAGATCATGGTAGGAAGTCACATCACTGCAGTTTCCTCTCTTCAATTCTTTGTTTTATCTCCCAGCCACAACATTATGACCACTGAGATCTGAGGTCAGAGTAGAACGGATTGTCTTGATCCATGAAAGCTTCTTTTGTCCAGAAGTTCTTGTTCAAAGACTGTCAGGTGTAAGGATCTGGTACCGCTTTTCCACCAATAATGACCTGCTGCTAGTGCCGGTGATTAGTGGGTTCAACTCTAGCACCTCCTAAGAACCTGTTTGTTATTCCATTGGCAAGGAGCCAAGTCAGAGCCAGGCAAGTCACTGAATAACATAATGGTTCTTGGATCTAGACCAGCAAAGAGTTTGTGCTTGTCTGGCACCAGTTCTGAGAGCCAGGAGCTGGTGCTTAAACTGTCCAAAGGCAAAGAACTGGTGCTAAGTCAGGCTCTGGCTCCAAACTAGCCCTGGAACCAGCTCGACGGAAAAGGGGTATGAGTGACTTTTACAAGAGCCAACTAGGGATTTTTTTCTCTGCAGGTCTTGTTGGGTGTTCCTGGTCTGCAGAGGTTAGTACCTACCCAGGTGGTCTAAGGAAGGACACCTCAGAAACTGGGTTGTGGGCATCTAGCGCTCATTGATGTGCGTGAGGACAGAACGCTAGCCCGGGTTGTGGGATGGTCTTTATTAAGAGCTGTTGTAGCACGGATTATTAAAGGAAATTAATTCTGGTTCTGTTAGAAAGGTGTCAGAACACACGCTGTATCACAGAACTGCTTTAGTGCCAAAAGTAGGACCTTCACAATATTAAGGCGGGCTTCCATTTTAATTTTAAGACTTTAGAGTTGTGTCCGTTTAATTTCATCTCACACTGGATCAACGTTTGCTGAAGCTCAAGATTGGTGTGCTCAAACTGTACGACCGGTCCGGCTCCGGTAGTCTGTTGTCGCTAGTTACAATTGTCAATAAAGTTTTGTTTGAAGCTTCGAGGAAGAAAAAGGCTTGTTTGTTGGCAAGATGCTAACAAGTAAAAAAACAAGCTCTCTTTATTATTTTTTGCCCTCCTATGTGCCGAAACTTCTTTTTTCTTAAAAGGTTGCCGGCGTATTTGGATTCGTAGGCGCCTAGAACGCCTCTGTATGTGCGTGTGTGTGTGTGTGTATATGAGTGTGTGTGTGTGTGTATATGAGTGTGTGTGTATGTGTATGTGTGTATGTGTGTGTGTATGTGTGTATGTGTGTGTGTATGTGTGTGTGTGTGTGTGTATGTGTGTGTGTGTGTGTGTGTGTGTGTGTGTGTGTGTGTGTGTGTGTGTGTGTGTGTGTGTGTGTGTGTGTGTGTGTGTGTGTGTGTGTGTGTGTGTGTGTGT
>VRLP01008528.1:0-16378 GCA_009660295.1 Lophius piscatorius
TATATTACTCCTTTATTCCTGTTGTATTACTCCTTTATTCTTGGATATTACTCCTTTATTCTTGGATATTACTCCTGTATTCCTGTTATATTACTCCTTTATTCCTGTGATATTATTCATTTATTCCTGTGATATTGCTCCTTTATTCTTGGTTATTGCTCCTTTATTCCTGTGATATTTGGATTTAATTTATCTATGGACCCCTTATTCGTCATGGTCAGTTCTCTGCTGCTGAAAAGAAAGAAAGCTAAAACTGTCCTCTGTGGTGAAAGGATGTAACATTGCAGCGGTAAAGGGGGTCAACTTTAAAAGATTCTGACCTTTAGTGTTTTCAAAGACAGCCTGTAGTGATGGAACTCTCCAGCAGTTCTTTCCTATATGTTAATGAAAACAACAAACATGTCTCTCTTTCTCTGCCTCCTCAGACCCGGTCGATGTGTTGAGGGCTCTGCAGGTTCCCTCTCTCCCTGAGGGCGTGAAGAAAGTCCCCGGCTTCTGCACATCCCGTCGCTCTGGCAGCCCCGATCACGCTTACCGCATCACCAAGAAGGCCCAGATCTCCGCCCCCACCAAACAGCTCTTCACAGGTAGGCCTCACCAGACATGGACCTCAGGTTGATGAAGTTTTTTATAACACTTTCATATAGTTGGCCTTAATGTGAGCGGCACCCACAGACATGCTAGAATGTACAGGTGGAGCTCGCAGGAAAGGGACATGGAGAAACTGTGATTGCTGGGTCCAGAATACTTGTGTTTCCCCCCATATGGTGTACGATTAGTCAAATTTAAAATCAAAATAATTTTGTTTTTATAGGACCATTTCACTACAAATGTAATCTCAAAGCTCTTTATAATAATAGCAGGTCCAGACTGTACTCTACATTCTACAGGTACCCGACTATTCTACACGAGCAGGTGCATGGAAAGAACTGCCGAGCAGATCGGAGCAGTCAGTTGGCCATCCGGATAGGCGGCCAACTGACTGAGGGCGAGAGAGAGGGGGGGGGAGGACATAGACACGCATAGCAACGACGATGATATCAACCCTTATAGGATCCTTCCATTTTCTTCTGCTTATACGGGGTCGGGCCGTGGTGGCAGTAGGACAAGAAAGGCACCCCAAACATACCCCTCCACAGCAACACTCTCCATCCCATCATGGGGGGGGGCATGATCCATGACTTCCTGCAGGATAAAAAAAAACACAAAGACTCCAGGGAAGAAGTCAAGTTAGTAACGTGCATTAATAGGGGATGGATGAGTGGAGAAGGAGAGAGAAGCTCGGTGCATCATGGGAAATCCTCTAGCAGTCTTAACCTTTAGCAGCATAGCTAAGAGCTAGCTTAGGCCAGCCTTAATCAAAAATTTATAATAAAGGAAGGTTTTAATCCTGGTCCTAAATGCAGAGAGGGTGTCTGCATATGAACCCAGACTGATGGTTCCACAGAAGAGGAGCTGATGGCTGAAGGCTCTGGCTCCCATTGTACCTCTGGAGACTCTAGGGACTACAGGCACCACAGGTTGAGTCGAGCTGTATGTGAACTGAACTGTCCTTTTAAAATGATATTTAACCAGTGTCGTACTATTTATGGATGTCTCTCAAAACAATCCAGGACACTTTACAAAACATGCAAATGTTTCATGTCCTGCTGCATTTATGGCTGAGTTTTAAAACTGAAAGGTTCTTTGACGTAAATAAAAACTAGAGAACACAAACTTCCCCCATCATGCCGTCGCATAATAAAACTTCAGTCCTGTGACAGCATGACCTTCATAATATGACAGCTAGACCACATAAACCCACCCTAGAACCTCTGGAATCACATCGGTATCATTATTAATAGTCTGACAGTTATTAAAGCAAAACAATACTTTTCATCAGGATCCGGCTCCAAAAATGTGATAATCTGTTCCATTTCATCCACAACGTCCCAATGATTACCTCGGTATGAATTTACTTTATGTCATAATTGCATTATAAAGGATTTTAGACCCACCCACGAGAGGATTTCACGTTGTTTTTGGTGGACAGTTTAAATCGTTGCTCAGTCTTTGCAGCAGAACTAGCAGCCTGCTAACCTGCTGACCTTGCAGGTCTGTGGCAGTAAGCAGAGTACTACACTCAGAATTGTTCTGATTCAGTGGTGGTGTGACTTTTTACACAACACCGCCTTCACTAATAACTAGCTGGTTATAAATAAGTATGTTTGTGTAGATTTTCATTCATCTAGCTCATTTTCTCTGGTCAAACGCTCATCAGTAGGTTTCACCATCATCAGATCCTGGAATCAAGTTTTCTAACGACCCACATGACGAACCAGTGGATAATGGAGACCACAGGGTTCCTGTCCACCCCCTTTCCATCCGTAGACCTGGAACCTAATGACTTTCTATATATGTCTCAAAGACACAACCATTAGCGCTTTACTGCAGCTAATTGAATAAAAGACTTAGACTTCTGCAACGATGATCGTATAATTAAGATTATATCCAATCCTGCAAATAACAACTAATAGCAAAGCTACACTTTATTACTGACCAGCAAGATACATGCAGTATTTAATATAATTTCTATTATGCTCCCACCAAAGTGGCAGATTAGCACTTTTGCGTGCGTTTAAATTGGTGTGGTTTGGGCAAATCTCATACTTGCTCTATTTAATTTGTCTAATTTGACGTTTTTAGACAATTTTCATGTCAGTTTGTTCACATTCAGCGACGACAGACACAGAGGTCAAATCACCACAGAGGTTCTCCAGTAACTAAGCATGTTTTATATTCTATTTTGGTGAGACAATTTGTTCAGGAAGAGTAGAAAAATCTTGAGATATTAACCTATTCAGTGCATTCGTCGTACTAGAGTACACAGTAGGATAGGCTTAATATCTCATATATTTTGCATTACAATAATTTCTAGGTTTTGCAGACCTACTATTGGAGCTACCTCTAAACGTTTGGATGTATTTTAAACTGAGCTCTGCGAGCTGAGGGAGGATAGTGTGCCTTATACTAGAATGCAAATTGAAATAAAGTATAATTATGTGTTGCAGTGCAGTTAAAATTTGTGGAGAGCCATAAGATCTTAACTTTAGTATACTGTCTGGCACCCTGGAGAGAAAAATGAAAGTAGCACTTATGTGGTTATGAAGAAACCCTCAGAGGTCTAAGCAGATTTTCAACACATTTTCTGAGGTTTGGTCCTTCTTCTCCAGCTCTGCTCACCTGTTATTATGTGTCCCCTTCATTCCAGCACCACATCTGACTAAACCCTCATCTTCCTTCATCAGTAGGAGAGACTTAGTTGAATCACTTTAAGCTCATAACTGGTATAATATTCATGATCTCTCCCCCATTTGTAATCTTGCACTACTTCTCCGTCCTTACCCAATCTCCACTTTCATCTGGGAACCCATTTGTCCTCTCTTTGCCTCTCTTTGCCATAACAAACTAGGAAGCACTGAGTAGAGCACACCTCCACCCAACTCCAGCAATCCCTATTCATTCAGTCCTGCCTCCTTCAAACCGAGGTCATGGCCCGGTCACCATACTTAAAGCGTCCCAGATTAGTAACAGACAAATTTGACAACGGCCCTCTAATCAAGCTTTAAAAAAAAGAAAGAAAAAAAAAGAATAAAAAGCTTAAAAAAATGATTACGAAAACAAGGAAGAGAAAAAAATACTTTAAAAATAGAAGAAAGTAACAGACAGACTTTTAAATCCGTTTCATTTTGATCCCCACCAAGGTGCACAAACTCATGGATGCTAAGGCTAGATTTCTTTGAACCTTTTCCCATCCATCCACCTCTTCCGACACATGTAGGTAACAGGGAGTAATCTACACATATTCCCCAGAGAAACACGGCACTGAATTCTGTGGAATTTCAATCATGATTTGCAGCGGTCCTAAAATAATACATGTCAAATTTTGTTTCTTTAATTTGCTTATTTCCTACATGTGTAGTGTTTGTGGGGGTTTTTTGCTCACCTCTCATAGAGATTATGGTCTACCTCTTTTTCACTTCTCATTAAGATCCATACATTGTTCCCAGAGAAAGGACAAATTGTTTCGCAAATTCCCTATTTCAAAATGTTAAAGGAAGGGAAGAAAAAAAATCCTTGATCCGCCCTTTCATTCATCAACATTTCATGGGTTCTTTTCTTGTACAAGACTCATCCTCCCTCCAGCTTTTGTAGAAATCCGTTCTTGTGTAATCTTGCTAACAAACCAACGAACAAACACGACCTCCCAGCAAGCTCACTAGAGAGCGTGCCCCCGTTTATGTTGTAATCACTAAAATAATATCACTGAGCTGTCGTGAGTGTGCACAGTATGTACATTACGTTTTGTTCTAATTCCGTTTCAACGTACCCAGGGCGTAGAACACACCGGGCTGATTTTTTTCACGATGTAATTACTTTAATATGAAGTAAGACCACCTGATTGCTTGACCCAGCACTGCTGATCCAAATCTAGTTTTCATCAAAATGTAACTTGTTTCTCTTCACGGACACATAAAAGTGACATTTGGTGTGACTTTCTCTGACAATGTAAAAAATGACCCCCCCTTGTGGAGATCCCCGTGATAAGAATGACCTGCAACCTTAATGGCTTTGTCGGTGTGAAAGGCCACATTTTTGGTTTGGACCCATAAGCAGACTCAGACATCAGGCTGGATCTGGCTTGTCAGGGTGTTCGTGGTAGAGATCCTGAACAAGGGTAGCATCCAAGATGACAAAGAGGGGTCCATGACCACTCATCAGTTCTGTAATCCGACATGCGTGCAATATCCACTGAAGAGTGAAGGTAATGAGGCAGGGGATGAGGGTTGATGCCGAAGGGCACAACAGACCGGGAGAGACTGGCTTTAGTGAAGAAACATGGACGGTAGGGTGAATGTTGAAGACCAAGAAAGCCAGTTTTAGCTTTACAGACAAGGGTTTAAGGATCCTTTCACTTTCAGTTCCTAGTTTCTCATTATTTTGGCAAAAGTTAGAAGAGGCTCCCTCAGAAAACATTGAAGGGAAAGAATAATCCAAAATCTTCATCCCTATTTGAAACTCTGTTCGTTCATAAAATGAGATATCTTGCCCCTTTCTTGGACAAGCAAACAATGAAGGTCCTGTGTGATCATTGGGTGATCAATTATCCTCCTCGTCCGTTCTTCCAAGACTCTTCTCCTTTACTGCCCGCACCTCATTTTCTCCTTGTGTAACTTACCCATCCTGGCTACTCCCTGAGTTAACCCTTCCTGTTACGGTCTCTCTCTCCCACACCTCACCAATAGGTCGTTTCCCAGAGAACTTTTCCATAATGGCTCTGGTCAAGGCCCAGGCTGGTCTCCAGGCTTTCCTCCTCTCTATCTACAGCGAGCAGGGCATCCAGCAGCTGGGCATTGAAATGGGACGCTCCCCTGTCTTCCTGTACGAGGACCAGAACGGCAAGCCAGCCCCTGAGGACTACCCACTGTTCAGAGGCGTCAACCTGGCTGATGGCAAGTCAGTAACCAGCAACAACCAGTTTGTGACTGGTTGAGATGAAACCATGAGTATCAGTTTGGTGTGTGTGCTGTTGTGAAGAGTGTGCGTGTGAGTGTTTATTGGAATGTTTATGACTTCAGAATTGCTTTGATGTCTTTTTAATCGGGCGCCTCTGGTTCCTCTCCTCCTGCTTGTCTCTAGGTGGCATCGCATTGCAATCTCCGTTTCAAAGAAGAACGTGACACTGCTGCTGGACTGCAAAAAGAAGATGACCCGCCCCCTTCCTCGCAGCAAAGATGCAGAGGTCGACACCAATGGCATCACGGTGTTTGGAGCCCGTCTGCTTGACGAAGAGGTTTTCCAGGTGAGGATCCAGATAAGCAGGACCGTCAAAGCACAAACTATTCACATCTTATTTGTGTTGCTGATTGCAGGTTGATGGACCTGATTAGATATAGGAGTGAATTCACATTTGTTGGTATGGATTTTACATTTTCGGGTCAAGTTACAGACAAAAAGGTAGCATTAACAGAAATAAAACAAAACACATTAATTAGGAATGCACAGAAATAAGTATATATGTATATATATATATAAATATATATATAAATATATGTACAGCTCTTAGGGTGGAGAATTTGTCTCCCAATCAGCAGGTTGGCAGTGTGAGTGCAGCAGGTACCTGTGAGCAAGACCTGAACCCCCGATACATGTTCCCCAAACGCTTCACAGGCTGGCGCCAAATAAGGAGCAAAATGCAGAGAACTAAATATTTCACAATGTTTTAGAGTGTATGACTAAAACTGGGATTAATAAAGCATAGATTATTAACAATTATTATTATTATTATTATCATCATTATACATGATTTGTGTAGTTTTAAGGCCTTTTGTGTTCCAGATACCAGATTTTTAAGCCTTTTTAAGAATTCGAGACAATCAAACTTTTCTTGCCCTCTTGGCAGATTGTCTTTTCTAAGTCTAAGACAGTTTTATGCAGTATGATTTCTTCTTTCTACTGTGGCTGTTTTTGTGTCCAGAGACAGCCAATACTCAGTGTTTCTGCTTGATGATCAGCCATTAGATGATCCAGGATTTTGTTAGCCCAAATATGAGATTCTCAGCTGTCGCTGCATCACAGACACTGTTCAACCAAACCTGCATGACTCGTGAAAAAAAGCTGCCCGAAGCCCGATTTTCAGCTCCAGCTCTGGTTTTTGGACTTGACTACTTGTCATTCCACTACTGTACTGGTTTAGTGTGGACGATTCGAGGTTCAGCTCAGTGTCACATTTTGCTGATGAACAAAGAAGCAGACTGAAGATGCAGAGAAGCTTCCTATCATAAAGAACTTACGCCTCACTCTTCCAAAAAATAAAGTCCTGTCAGACAGTATTCATATTCTCTAAAAGAACATATTACATTTATACTGTCTCAGTTATGTGGAACTGAGGTCCAGTTACTGACTGGTTACATTTAAATGATTGTAATGATTCTGTTGGATTCTAATATGTGATGATGCAACAGCATCGTCCTTTAAACTTAATTTTCTTACAGTTCGACTGAAGCATCTGATGAGAATGAAAATGTTTGTATAAACTGTAAATGACTTTAAAGCTATTATTTAGCACTCCTATCCGTACTTAGTGCACACATTCTTTACACATACGTAGATGTATGGATTAAACTTCTCTACTAAACGCCCTGAAATATACTAAAACCAAAAAATATTGAGGGATATTTCTGTTTCTGTGTAAACCTCACGTCGTATTAGTATGATATAATGTGGATTGTTAAAACTGACAACACATCAATTCTTCATGGTTTGAATCTAACCCTCTGTTTGAATGATTTGCCGTTTTATTTCTGTCATGTTGTTTCTCCTATGGTCCGTGATGGATACACCAAGAGATCATTATTTTAATAGATGTATAGAAACTTTATTCATCCCCTCAGGGGAATGTTAAGCACTACACATTCAGACTTTCCTTATCATATTTAAATAAGGAAAGTCAGTCTACTGATATTAAAAAAAGGAAATTCCGTCCCCGTTTATTGAAAAAAGAAAAGCCAGTCCCCATATTTTCAAATTAAGTCTGCTGCTGAAGGAGCTACTTTGAGCTCCACAGTCTCCTCCTTCAGCGCTTCTCTGTGCTTCCTCCACCCCAGCAGACCACAATGTGGAAGATCTCTGATGCTACCACAGTGTCATAGAATGTCTTTAACAGAATCCTGCACACTCCAAAGGACCACAGTCTCCTCAGCATGTGGAGCCGACCTTGACCCTTTTTGTACAGGACATCGGTGTTGTCCGACCAGTCCAGTTTATTGTTGAGGTGAACACCCATTTATTTGTACTTGTTCACCTGTTCGACGTCCAAACCCTGGATGTCCACCGAGTGTTTCGTGGAGTTCTCCTGTGGAGGTCAATCACCAACCACCTCTTCTTACTGCCGTTAATCCACAAGTGACTGACCTGACTCAGATAACCAAAATTCCCTCTCTCATACATCACATAATGGCTGAATCTTCTAGAGGTGAAAATTTGAGATCTTTCTTGATGTTTGGAAAGCAAGCAGTGCTGCAAAAAGTTCAATTATGAACTTTTTAAAAAGCTGTATGAACCTATCAAAATGTAAGGAGAAAAATGTCCAGATATTTGTGTTAAAATGAATGGAGAAAGAATAAAAAAAACATCAGAAATATAAACATTTAAGAATAATGCAGATACCAAAAAACACTACTTTAGTAGAGTAACAAATTGCATTCAAATGTAAGTACTCGTACTTAAACTTGGTCTGACAGGAAGTTGTGTGAGAAACTTTCTGCAGAAGATTCCATGAGCCTCATAATAAATTTGTGTTTTTTTTCTCTTCTTCATAGGGAGACATCCAACAACTGCTGATTGCCTCCAACGCTCAGGCTGCCTACGACTTCTGTGAACATTACAGCCCTGATTGTGACTCCCCACTGCCCAAGACCCAGGCTCAGGACCCCAACACATATGTGAGTAGGACCACCGCATCGCCCGCTCATACACAGGCCAAACTTGGTCGGTCACTTAGAGAATCATTTTCCTGAAAACCTTCCCGCTGGGTACAGTGGCCACACTTTATATCCCATTCACAGCATGACACCTCAGTTCCTCACACTAGAGTACATACACACGAATACACAAACTTAGGCCTCGGAACATTTTGTGCCAACATTCAACCTCGTTCGTAGCATTATAGGCTCATCTGTAGCTCCAATAAATCTGACCCAAACGGAACCTTTGGACTCTGTTTTCCATTTCTGTGACATTTTTACTGGATCTAAATCAACCGGCTGGTGTCTATGTGTTTAACTGAAACGAAAACATCATAGGATCCAGGAAAGATGCCAAGGAGAAATATTGACAATTAATATATTGAACACAATCACTGCAGCTTTTATATCTAATGGAAAACTAGTCATTTTATCACTTGCCCATAGTTTAACTTTTTTCATATTTCTGAAAATGTTGGCCTCATTTTTTAGAATGTTAAACAGTTTTCTGGGGGTTTGTACGCGTTTGCATACATAGGATCAGTTGTAGGATCCAGCAGGGATTTAGGAAAAAGGCAATCGACCGTGGTTGAACACAAACTACTTGATCAAACCAGAGAGTTAGACCGGTGTCCAAAAAGGAAAAAGATCCTCAACTTCCTCTTGCCTCGAGGCACAAAAGGAGTCATGCGGGTGTTTGGTTCCACTCTCAGTACCTTTTACAGTAAGGTTAAAATATAAGACCAAGGCAAATTTTTGCTTTGGTCTTATATTTGTAGAAATACATTACATGTCAGGAGAGCTACACTACAGGGAAAATACAGTCTGCCCTTAAGACACTTAATTCTCCAGTCTTCTGAACATGAAAGTAGAGTCCTTCGGTTTCAGTTTGAGTTTTCTCTTGATGTCATCAAAGTGCTTCTGTCCCTTCCTGTCTTCCTCACGTAACCCCGTCATCAACAGCAGTTTGTATCCATCCGCTCTCTTCCTCACCTTCTTTGTCTGTGTGTCCCTAAAGAACAGCAGAGGTATTTGACCAAACCATTCCACACCTTTAATCACCTCTTAGCATTGTGAAAACCTCGGCTTCGATGGTTACGGCCGTGGATTAGTTGTCAGATTTTTGCGAGGGAACACAGAAAGGTAGAGGGAAGAGGATGATACAAGCCAACATCAGTGTCTTTCTCACTTTTTTCCTCAATGGATTGAAAGAAAGAGAAAATGTTCAGAAGCTAAAACATGCAGATAAATTGTAATTCTGATTGGTTGTTTGTTTAAATTGAGACATGAAAGGATTTGGCATGAAGATGGCTGAACGTGGAGCCTCTTATCTGAGACTGGTTGTGTACATTCGTCTACATTGTACGCTCTTCGTCATTCTGTTTCTGATATTTGGGAGCGAAGAATGTCAGCAGTGAGTGATTTCCATCTCCATTCATCCATCCAAAGTAAAAGTTCTTTCTTGCATGCTGGATCAGTCAATAGAAGTTGACCAGTCCCTGCACAGAGTTACAGATTGTCCCAAACCCTGTGCTGTTGGTGCTGTTGCTTTGTGAATGAATATAAATCATGGGTTTTTATTCATTGGCTTCAACCATTGCTTCATTGCTGCTCTCTCATTCATCAAGGCCGTCTGTGTTTGGACATCTTTAATGCCTGCAGACCCCTTCTGATGAGTGAGAAAATAAAACCTGTGCATTTTGTTGCTTTCTCTTTTGCTGTCTATCATAAAGGATAGATGGAAGCAAATGGAAAGAAAAAATACCTAATATTTTTTCTCCTCTTGCTGCTTCACCCTCTTTACCCTTCATCCCCTATATTTATCCCACGCTGACCCCTTGGAGATCCACTCTACCCCCTCCTGATGCTTTCTTCTCCATCCTTTCCTCCTGCTCTCATGCATCTTCCTCCATCCTTCCTATCTGTCAGTCATTCCCCCACCTTTCTCAGTACTTTGATGAGGAGACGGATGACCATGAATACCCCTATTATTATGATGAGGAAACAACAGGCGTTCCCTCCTCCTCTGCATCCCCCTCTCCCCAACCTGCCACCCCCAATCAACAGGTAAAAAGGGACCTGGAGACTGGAAACACCAGCAGGGTTTGTGGAAGGGAAGGAGGATGAGAGAGAAAGGTATTAAAGCAGTATTGGCATAAATAGGTTTTAGCTTGGTGAATATTTACATGTCTACTAAATGAACAATTCCCTTAAATATTTGTATGAAATATTAAGCTTTTTTATATATCTCTCGTCTCTCATCGCTCCATACCTCCTGTTCTGTTCAGATGTCGCCTTTCCTTTGATCCACATTTGTTTCCCCGTCTCAGCCACACAGAATGAACTCTGCTCATTGTGTTTTTTTTTCATCTTCATGTCGTTTGTAAGTTGTCATTTATGTGTGTGTGCTCAGATGTGGCCTAGTGGGGGCACTGGGGCGGTGTTGGTGCAGCTGCGTTGTCATACACACACCATTTCTTCTGCACTCAAGTTATCCACTCTTCTCACATCCTAAACTGAGCCTAAATCCAGAAAAGACCTATTGAGAATTTAAGGAGAACAAATTGATGTTGAAAAACTATTTTTTACAAGTACATAGTGAGAGAAAAAAAGATCTCTGACTCTGAAATGATTGCATTTGTAATTATTGAATAAGGAAATTCTGATTATTTACAGACGGATAAGAAAGCTTAATTAATGTCATATCTTATTTTAATTTCTGATCAATCAAACTGATGAATTTCATGATTAAAACAACTCAGAGTCTTTACTGTGATAGTTTGAATTTTCCAGCACTAACTACACAGTGTTTGATGATGAGCACGTCTCACTGATGAAAAAAACACCCTTGCATTGCTGTTTGAACAGGGCATGTGTCTGTTTTCTTGTTACCTGCATGTTTTCTCCATCGTCTTGGAGGATGTCACCGCATGTTCCTAATATTATCTGCCTCATCAGATCATTGATGCACATGTTATTGTCTTGGTATTTGATTTCATGTTGGTACATCTTATCTGATCTTACCTTTTTTGGCATACATGATGAACATGTATGCTACTGTCTGTATAAAGATTTTGTTTTTTGTTGAATTTTTGAGGATACAATTTCCAATTTTATTGTATTGTACAATATATATTCACAATGGTGGCCTGTTTATCTGTTACACTCCATTATTTTGGTTTCTCTATTGACAATGATAATTTGCATGTACTTTAATTGTATAAGCATGAGTAGTAATTATTCAACATTTACTGTTGTTTTAACATGCATTTGTGTGCTGACCAGCGATGTTCTTCCTTTTGCATGGCTAAATAGCAGAATCGTTTTCTGAATATGAGCCCAGCTTATAGTGCATAAGGGATGTACAGGTTGTGTGTTGTGTGTGTGTGTGTGTGTGTGTGTGTGTGTGTTTGTGTGTATGTGTGTGTGTGTACAATGTGTATTCAATAGCGGATTTAACTGACCCGTCACATCCACAGTGCCTCTGCCAAACCACAGGCTCCGGTTAATATTAGCGCAAAGATGCTGCTTTTTCATTTAATATTGGGAATGGCATTACTGGAGAGATCAGCAAAAAAAATATTTGCATGAAATAAAAAGAGTAGACATGAAATTTCTCTAAATATGGTTTGGGAACTTTCTAGGTACTAGCACTTTATTCAAAAGTATTTTTTACATTATATATCAATTCTATCAACCCTGTGCTGTATCCAGTAATGCCTGAACAGTCTCAGTAAATCAAACCTTGGCCATCTTTATGTCATTGTTTCTCAAAACACCCACTCTTGTCTTTCTCTCTTTTTCTGTCCATCCCTTGTTTTGCTTTTGATCCCCCTCCCAACCCTTCTTCCATGTATATCGGCCTTCCTCCACTCTGTCTGCCCGTCATCATCAATATGCACTTAAACATTCTGAACAACAACCAATTAAATCAAATAACAATCCCGTATATTAGAATAAGGTGCTGAATAGGAAAGCAGCCTCCTCTAAATCCACCCCTGTCAAAGTGAAACCCACAACAGCTAAGCCAGCCAAGGCTGGAGCAAACAAACTTGTAGTCAAGCCGCCTATGCCCACCAAAGCGCCAGCATCCTCCACAGCTAAGCTACCCAAAGCCAAGACCACTGCAGTAGAGATCCTCTTGTCTAAGGTAAAACCTACAGCTGCAGCAAAATCTAAGACCGCAGCTAAGAATGGCAACGGCAAAGCAGCTGCTGCAGAGAAGAAAACAAATGGTGCAGCTAAAGTCAAAAGCAATGGAAATGGAAAACTATCTGTAACAAAGACAAATGGCAGCGGCGTAGTTACAGCTCAGGCCAAAGCCAACGGAAATATCAAGGTAGTAACGGAGGAGAAAGTCAATGGAAATGGAAAAGCCACTGTTGTGTCTAAAATTAATGGAGGAGGCAATGGCAAAGCTACAGCAGAGAAGAAGGCCAACGGAAATGGCAAAACTACCTTCGAGGTTAAAGTGAATAAAGTCATCAGTGAGGCTAATGCTAACGGCAATGGTAAAGTTATTACTGTGGTAGAGAGGAAAGTCTTGAACAGTGGGGCTGCAAAGCAGGCAAAAATCAAAACCACTTCAAAAGTAGAAAAGACAGAGAAGACTGTGGTCAGTGCAGCTAAATCTGCTACCAAAGTGGCACCTAAACCCTCAAAGGAACCAAAACCTGAACTTACAAAAACAGCAAAGAATGCAGTCACCAAAGCCCAAGCACAAAAGACTAAAGTCACGGCAGAGGTCCACAAAGTCAAAACTGTGGTCACCAAAGTCCCACCATTCAAATCAACAGTCAGCAAAGTAGAGAAGAATGTGGTGGAAAAGGTTTCCATCTCAAAGAAAGTATCTGCTACATCTGCCCACATCCGGCCCATTCCACCCAGACTCGCGAAATCCAAGATGGCGGTGGACATCAATGTCAAATCTCATCACAGACCTTTCCCACCATTTGGAAAGACTGCACTGAGCGGAACAACAGTTCCAGCAAAGAAAGTTACCAGCGGTTATCAACAGGTACAACAGGAAGGCCCATGTTTAGGTTGAAATGTTCAGAGTGGTACGTCCCATCTGTCCCACCTGGGGGCCAGAACTTTCCTCCATCTAGGCTCTGCAACAAAATGTCTGTACAGTCTCACCTGAATGGGCAGCAAACATTTTGCAGTAAATTCTTGATGGTGGACAATCTGGTGTTAGTTTCATACCAAGCTGGACGCCTTTGCCTCAGTTTATATATCATATGATCTCCATGATCATGCCAACTTCTTCATATGATATAATACTGCATCACACATCGAAGCATGGCTGATTGTATGTACAGTTTCATTGTTCTTTACTTCCCTTCAAATTCCCACCGCCGCTGAAACTGCACCTCAGAACTTGAATACTGAACACTTCAGCACTCTTTCTTTTCGGGAGAAACCATTAACGCACCAGTCAAATCTATGAGCATGGATTCCTATGGCACGAAAACTAAACCTGAGATAACACAAAACTGCCACGTTCTGAACACAAACAACACAATGATCCTCTCCTGTCGACCCGTCCATCCTCTCTCTCTCTCTTTGTTGCTGTCGTTTGTTGAAGGAGCTGTGTTTTCTCTCTGACACCGGTTCTCCTGTCTCTGGATATGCTGTGATGTGAAAAAGGACCTGACCTCCTCCTGGTTCCTTCAAGTTTCATGTCTGTCTCATTTTAAACTGTGTCGGTGCTTCAAAGTAAATGAAACCTAAAACAGCCTGAGTAAACACAAAACACACGATTAATGATCACTTTATTTATTCTACCAAAAAAGTTCTATAATACCAACTGGTTCTGTGTGAAGAAAATATTTAACACTTAAAATAAATCCTAGAAACTACCAGACTGCCTGAAGAACTGGTTCCAGCTGGACTAGAACCAACCAGACCGGATCACTACCAATCTATCACATCATCACTTCAGTGGACCATCCTCAGAAGCAGGAAGTTTGCAGGTCTCACTAGTAGCACATTATGCCAGAAAACAACAGAAATTCCAGAAGGTGATTGAAATCCATCAGTCTGGGACGGGTTCCAAAGCTGGTTCTAAGGCTCGGGACGTTGACCATTAGGCGATTTTTCATGAAGTGGCCCGCCTTCCAAATTTCGCCAAGAGCACACTGAAAGCTCATTCAGGAATTCACAAAGCCTTAGGCCTCTTTCACCACGATAAAGGTCAGAGGTCATGGCTCCACTATTCCAAAAACAACGGGCAAGAAGGGCTTCCATGGAGGAATAACGATGAGAAAGCCATTGCTGACCCAGAAGAAGGCTTGGCAGTATAACGATTTGCCGGCTCAAAGCCAAAATTATTTGCAATAATAAAGGAAAATAAGAATTCTCCTGTCAAGCGGAATATCCTGAAGGAGTCATCAGTCTGTGAGGTCATGCAGCAAAAGGATGATCCCAAGCCGAAGAGTAAGTTCACCTCTGAATGACTCAGAAGGAATACAATCACAGCTCTCTGTGGACCCCACCGAGATGATGTGTTGGACCTGAGAAGATCATCTTCTGCTCACAAACCCTCCACTGTTTTCTACACTGAAGCAGATCTGGAGAGAAGAGTGGGCCAAAATTCCACCACAGAGATGTCAGTGACGGATCTCAGGCTGTCAGGAGGGTTAGGTCCCAGTTGTTGCTCCAACCAGATATGAAGATTTGGAGCCTTTTTGAACCGTTAAATGAAATTATCATTTGGAACTTGTGTTTTGTGGTTACTCTGGTTGTTTTATCTTCACTTTTTATTTGGATATCTTACAAATTTTAATAAGAGCCACACAGAAATAAAAGAAATCAGGAGGAGCTCTGGAACTTTTCACTGCGCTGTGTTTTGTACCCAACATCAAGATTGCAGCCTCACAGAAACTGAAAAGCTTTCATTGGATGTTGAATTGTGTAGCTGACGGCCTTCATGGGACAAACATTGTGAGGTCCAAGGTCTTGAATCCATTCTGGAAAAATCAGCAGGTTTTGATAGTCAGACTGAAGGAACTGATTTGTGCTCTGTGAGGCTGTTGACGGTGTTATATCAGTTTTCCTGGGTGAAACTAGACATCCCAAAGCATCATTGTTGTGATGTTTTCTTCTCAAGGGATGGCTATAGGCTCTCAATCCTACTTAGAAGAAGAGCAGACTTCACCCCTCCTTCCATCTTAAGTTTGCAGTCATTGGAAGAAAAAAAAGAAATCTCAGCACATTAATCTCAATAACTCTCTAAATCGTTATGAGATTCTCAAACTACCTGAAATTTCTTTTTTTTTAAATGTGAATTGCCAGAAAAAGTTTTTTTCACCTCTGGCAACTGCAGTTTTCTAATTTTCTTCTTTTAACTCATTAATACTGATAAGCAGATTTCGAAATAACCCCGCTCTTCCAATCAAATCTGCTTACCTCCTCCCTTCTCCTCAACTCCGCTCAACTTGACCTGTCAGGATGTAGACACTGAATATTCCGAGGCTGGCCACACCCCTACAGAGACTGATTATTACTATGAGGACACGGTCCCACTGAGGTGAGGTGATTGGACCAGAGGAGGTCCCTGTAGAGGTGAAATGATCATTACACACCACTCAAGTCAGGAAGATGAAACGGTCGAAGAGGACCAGCAGAGTAGATTCAAATCACCAAACATGATTAAATCATCACCAAAGGAGAGGAGGAGGAGGAGGAGGAGGAGGACAGTGTAATATGTGTGGTGGTGAGCCCAGTCCTTGTAGCTTCACAAAGTAGTTCTACGCGTCTTCTTGCACCGTCTAACACACATCCATGTTTTGTTGGCACAGATGCCGTCAGACAAGACATAAAAGCTCTTTCAAAACAGAATGCTCTATATTTATCAGCTTTATACCATCAAA
>VRLP01008529.1:0-16375 GCA_009660295.1 Lophius piscatorius
ACACACACACACACACACACACACACACACACACACACACACACACACACACACACACACACACACACACACACACACACACACACACACACACACACACACAGTGTTCATTTCCACAGAGACACGATGGATGTGGAACCATCATGTAACCCATGTTGTATAAAACATGGTAGTGAAATAAAACCTCTATAATCTAAAATCTAGAGACTGAAAATAAATGCCAGTAAAAATTCAACCAATATTTTTGATGTTTGGGCTTTTATGTCTGTCGACTCTTTTCTTCAAGTTCACCGAAAAGTTTTACTTTGTCAGATTTAGTTTTCGGCCAGAACTGGTCCTGGGTAAAAGACTTCAGCCCAATTATGTCTGCCTGCCTCTGTCAGATTGTTGTAAGTGTGTGTGTGTGTGTGTGTGTGTGTGTGTGTGTGTGTGTGTGTGTGTGTGTGTGTGTGTGTGTGTGTGTGTGTGTGTGTGTGTGTGTGTGTGTGTGTGTGTGCGTGATTATGTGTGTGCGTGTGTGTTTGTGTATTTGTCTGTCTGTGTGTGTGTGTATGTGTGTGTGTGTGTGTGTATTTGTCTGCGTGTGTGTGTGTGTATGTGTGTGTGTGTGTGTGTGTGTGCGTGTGAACATCTCCTGTCACCTCAGCTCTCCCCTCAGCCACCATCCAAACGTCCCTCCTCTCTCTCTCCCTCTCTCTCTCCCTCTCTCTCCCTCCGTCTCTCTCCCTCCTCTCTCTCCCTCCTCTCTCTCTCCCTCCTCTCTCTCTCTCCCTCTCTCTCCCTCCCTCTCCCTCCGTCTCTCTCCCTCCTCTCTCTCCCTCCTCTCTCTCTCCCTCTCTCTCTCCCTCCCTCTCTCTACCTGGGAGCCTTTTTACGGAGCATACAACTATTAAAGTGGGCCAGGTCCGTGGCTTAGCGCTATTTTTATCAAAAGCAATTTTCAGGAGGAGCCCACAGGTAGAACCGGTCCCAGAGCCGCAGACAACGGAGCCACGAGGAGAAGTTCCACCTCACCCTCGTAGAGACTTTCCCCCCA
Organism: Lophius piscatorius; assembly: GCA_009660295.1. Lineage (NCBI taxonomy): Eukaryota > Metazoa > Chordata > Actinopteri > Lophiiformes > Lophiidae > Lophius > Lophius piscatorius. The sequence continues at coordinate 1,037 of VRLP01008529.1, forward strand.
CTCTGATTTAGAAAACTTAAAAAGGCCTTTGTGATAAATGTGCTGGAGAGAAAAAGTGGATCCACGACTTCTGCTTTTATTTATCGCTTCTCAGTGGGGGTCGTAAGTTGTGGGACGTCAGACGGGCTTGTGATGGAAAGAGGAGCAGGAGGAGGTGCAGACACTGAGGCAATAATGAAGAGGGGGGGTTTTATATATATATATATATATATATATATATATATATTATATATATATATATATATATATATATATAACAACGGGTTTGTGTTTGGCCTAGAGGACCCCCCCCTGACCCACATGTTGACTGAGAGCTGGAGGCGTTAGAAGTCGGTCATTTTCGTCAGATTACACATCTATCCTTTCTCCTCCTCGTGACTCCAGCAGAAGAAGCGATGAGGAGAAACTCGGGTGGTCCTTCAGTATCTCTAAACGGCGATGTTTGGCTGCTTCTGCTCCAGCAGGTAGGCAGAGACATCGGCGCTGACAGGAGAAAATAGATCTCTCTCCAGTAAAGTGCTCCCGTGTTTAACGAGTCGTCCGGTTCAGTATCGGCGAGGAGGTGATTTCACTTCTATGTCGTCGATGTTGGATGATGCCAACATTTCTTCAACCATAGTGAACAACAGTGAATTACAAAATCAAAAAGCGCTCATCACTCACTACTTAATGTTTAACTCCTCCACCCAAACTGAGCAGATGCTGTAGTCCCGCCTCCAAGTCCTGAAAACTCTGTTTCTACCTGTTCCACCATGTCAAGGATACTTTCTCTCGGCAAATATGACATCTGCCTGATCAAGGTTTACAGGCCGTCACCTCCCTATCAGGCTCCAAACTAAAATGTGCCCGAATTGGCCGTATCACCCCCCCCTCCCTGAATTGGCGCTACATTTTGTACGGAAGTTCATTCAGCATGTTTGTCTTCATGTCTGTTTGTTAAGTGTTAATAAACTTTACTGAATGTCGTCTGTACTTGTTACAAGTTATCAAACCTAAAAAGAGTTAATAATAATTACATATCAGTGGAAAAATGAAATCCCCCCCCCGGGGCGGTGATTGATGGACTGATCCTCCACCTGGTGAAGCCGAACCGATTCATTTTCTCCAGATAGCATTAACTTATAAACTTATAAAAACAGCCACTGACCTGCACAAACATGATTGACATGCTCATTTTAAAAGAAACACTCCATAGTTACAACAAACTGTTAGGATGTCAATCAAGTATTATACGCTGGTAAGAAACAAACATGCCCAGGAGAATGAGGTCATCACCGCGGTCAGGGTCACATGCTCGCGGTACTGCAGTACTTTTACTCCTCAGAAGGTTCTACAGGGTCTCGTTCTTGGCTGGAGCAGACCTTTGCTTAAATGGGTGTTAACACTTGGTACGGCGTCTCTCTGGACCCCGAGGGCAAAAACATGGATTCATCCTCCATTTCTCTTCTCTTCCATTTTCACCAAACGATGGCCGACCACTGTCCTTCCTCCATCCTCACCTCAGAGGGATTCTACCCGGCATTTTTCTCCTGTCATCCCCTGTGGTTCTTTCTCTTCCTTTAAATGGGTCACCTTCCTTTTGTCAGTAGAGAACCTGACCTGTATATTTATATTTGTGTGTTTGTCACAGGAGGACGGACCCCCCCAGCTGACAACCAAGAGGGAGATTCAAATTCAAAAAGAGTGATTGGTTGAACTAAACCTTCATTTATGAAACGATCTGAACGTCTTCTTTGGAAAAAAAATCCAATATTCTAATACAGATTATGCTTCAGCAGTGACACCTACAGGGCAGCAAGGTGAAAGGCAGTCTTTGTGAAGTGGAGAGAGTTCATTCTCCCCCTCTGGAGGCGGGATCTACTAAATTAACTTAATGGATTTCAATGTCTTTTTTTTTGTTTTTATCCTGATCTGCTGTTTGCCAGAACACAGGAAGTGATTCTCCAGTGGATACAAGATTGACGTGGCGTTGGTCCAATAAGAATTTCCTCATTTCCTCTTCAGTTCTCCACCATTGTAAGGAGCTGGAGTGAGACGTACTGGTGTTCAACCAAAGACTGATTCACTGACAACTACTTTCAAGTATGACTAAAAAATATATTTATTTGGCCTTGTCCAAATGAATAAAACATTTTTGTTAGCTTTAGCAGTTAGCTTGATAGCATAGCATTTAGTTGGAAGCCCTGAAAAGCTTATCAGTTAAGATGGATGTGGAACAGGGTTTTATTTTAGCTGTGAATCTCTACAAGAAGAGGACATGCAGATGGAAACGCCGTATACACCTGAGTATGAAAGATCAGTAACTTTCAACAATTCACCCGAACTGTTGATTTAACTGGTAACAAAGTTCTCAGTTTTAATTATCATTCCAGTATGAATGTGTACAAATGATGGATGCACTTCCCATGATGCTTCACTCTCTACCTGAGTTTAACCTGCTGTGAAAACAGTCCAGGATGGAGGTGCAGCCGCTCCTACTGCCTCATTAACCCTTTGAAGGGTTCGGTCAGATCTCCCTGCAGATGTTAGTGGGCAAAGCGAGAAGCTCCTCAATGAAGGACAGACATTAAGACATTAAGTCCTGATGAACTTCAGTCTCAGCAGATCCAGCTCTTCTAATGTATTCATACATTATCTGTGATCTCTCCAGGCTGGTTCTCCTCCTGATACGATCTCCTCTCCTCTCCGGCAGGATGCAGGCGGCGAGAGGAAGACTTTGAAGTGAACACACTGATGCACTTCAAACAACATCTCACACACTTTGCCAGCGAGACAGGAGGGAAAAAGGTAGGAGGAAGATCTTTTCTCTGCATCCTGGAAATATGCACTCTGATCCACTCCTTTGTATCTTCATCACTCCGTCCATCTGCCTCCATCTACCCACAATCACAAGCTGTTCCATGCGTATATGAATGAACACAATATACGATCTCTCAGATGTCAATCACCCAGTCCGGTACCGTGTGATAAAGAAGTAAGGTGGAGGTGAGAAGATCTCAAGTGGCAACATTGGGTTCTTGTCTTCTTCTTCTTCTGGTTATTCCCTTTAAGGGTCTCCAAAGCAGATCAATTGTCTCCATCTCCCCCTGTCACATCAACCAACTGCATGTCCTCTCTGACCAAAACCAGAAACCTCCTCTCTGCTCCTCCCCTTCTTCTCCTGCCTGCAGCTCCATCTCCAGCATCCTTCTACCAGTAGATCCACTATCCCTCCTCTTCTTCACGGGTCAGAACCATCTCAATCTGTCCTCTCTGACTTTGTCTCCAGGACGTCTGACCTGGACTGTCCCTCTGATGTCTCCTTTCTAATCCTCTCCTTCCTCCTCACTCCCAGAGAACATCTGAACATCTTCATCTCTGCCTCCTGCCTTCTGCTCAGAACCACCATCTCTAAACCATCCAGCAGAGCTGCTCTCACCTCCATCTTGGACACCTTTCCCTTTGCTCCTGCTGCTCCTCTCCTGTCACAGATAACTCCCCACACTACCCCCCATCCACTCCACCCAGCCTGCCTTCGCTTCTTCACCTCTTCTCCACACTCCCCCTGTATCTGAACAGTTGAGCCCAAGTCGTCAAACTCCTTCTTCCCTCCAATCTCTCGCTGTCACCCGGCACATCCTCCTCTTCTCAATCTTCTTTTTCTTTGACCCACAGTAGCAAAGTTTCCACTGGAACCTGCTGGTTAACAGCACCAGTGGTTGTAACACAAAAACTAATTCATGCATCATTTTCAAATTTTATACCTATTTTATACCAACATAAATTTTACTGTGAGCAAGAACTGGAGTTATTTTGGGGAAAGCTCAACTGAACAGTTCCGTCACTAGGGGAAGCCTTTTGGTACAAATTCATCCAAATTGACCTCATGTGAACCTCCTCAAGGAGAACTAACTTGTATTTTACACATTTTACTATAATTGTTCATATTTCATTCACTAAAAGGAACATTTCATTTCTGATTTAGTCCAGGTTTATCTCATATGAATCTACACAAATATTCTTCTAGAATATTATTAATTCAAATTAATAGTTCATCTGTGATTGATGACATCATAGAAACAGTTAGGTTGAGTCCCTCTGGACTGTAGGAGATTATTGATGAGTCATATTTAATGTGAGGAGTTCAATCGGAGGGATTGCTGGTACAACGCAGGAGATTGGGGTTGTTTCAGGGATGGACCCTTGCTGTCAGGGACAACAGCGTGGGACTGATGGTATTTGTCATCCTGCGTCCGTCTCGGTGGTCTTGTGACACAAACAGACTTAAATACTATGGATATATAACTCTAGATGAATTTCTGTATTTCTACCGTTTCAACAAACTATTATATATAATTATTATTCAGAACATCGGTGCTGCTGTCACTCACTGCATCTAATCAACTGGGCACAAAGCCAGAACTGGTGTCATAAAATCACACATCAGGTTTTTGGGCGGCGTGAGGGATGTGCCGATCATACCGAAGTGTAGAGGTAGCCCTCGCTGTTCATGGCGACGTACATTCCTGTCTTGGTGCTCTGGATGGCCACTATCCTCAGCCCCACAGGAATCAAGTTGAACTGCACTGTAAAAACAGAAACACAGAGTTAAAGGTGTGAGGGCAGTCACGCGTTCATCTGCCAAACTCCTTCTTTAAGGCTGCATGTGATTCTAAAGGTGTAGATGCAGGTAATGAAAACTCTCTCTCTCCCCCTCCCTCTACCTTCAGGCTGCTGCTATTTGCCCCATCGATCGCTGCATCTCAAACAGTCGGTTTTCGTAAATGAACAAGGTGTCACCCAACGCCACAGCCAGGATGACAAATAGAGCGGGTCGCGCTCACACCTCTTCCATTCTCACTCCTCTCCTTCCCCGTTGTTTCTGGATCTCTGACGCTCACTCTTGACCTCACTCAACCTTCTGCACATCAATACCACCACCACAGCGCACACGCCGCACTACAGCGTCGGGGGAAGCTGGTCTACAGACTTTAAGGGCCTTCAGCAAGCCTGTGTGGGAGGACAGATGTGGGGAATGCAAACATTTTTGCTGCGTTGGAGATTCCCAGGAGCTCAGTGGGTTCCATCATTCTGGAATAAAGTTCATGCATCCAGGTGAGACCACATCAGGTGAGGATAGCCTTGAAAAGAAAGGTGTCCAAGAACCCAATGTTCACTCAGGTTGAACTCCAGAGATCCTGTGTGGAGAAGGTCAACCATCGCTACAACAATCTACAGATGTTGCAGAACATCAGCCTAAGGACTGTGCAATGATGTGACCAAGATTGAACTGTTGGCCTTAATTCTAATCATGATGTCTGGAGGAAACCTGGAGGCTCATCATCTGCCCAACATCAGCCCAATGGTGGAGCAAACAAAGTACAGAGATGTCCATGATGAACACCTGGTCCAGACTGACCCTCAGCTCACAGCGTAGACAGCTCTGTGAAGGTCTTTGAGTAGCCTAAGCAGAACCCTGACCTGAACCCATGGAACATCTGTGGAGAGACCTGAAACTGGCCGTCCATCAACAGAGCCGTCCAACCCGATAGAAACTGAGAGGATCTGAAGAGAAGAACTGAGGAGAATCCTGGTGTAACGAGTTTGTCACCAGAAGACTGGAGTCTGGAGTCGCTGCCACTGGTTCTTCCCCTGGTTCTTTCACTGGTTCTTCCACTGGTTCTTTCACTGGTTCTTCCACTGGTTCTTCCACTGGTTCTTTCACTGGTTCTTCCACTGGTTCTTCCACTGGTTCTTTCACTGGTTCTTTCACTGGTTCTTCCACTGGTTCTTCCACTGGTTCTTCCACTGGTTCTTCCACTGGTTCTTCCACTGGTTCTTTCACTGGTTCTTTCACTGGTTCTTCCACTGGTTCTTCCACTGGTTCTTCCACTGGTTCTTTCACTGGTTCTTCCACTGGTTCTTTCACTGGTTCTTTCACTGGTTCTTCCACTGGTTCTTTCACTGGTTCTTCCACTGGTTCTTTCACTGGTTCTTTCACTGGTTCTTCCACTGGTTCTTCCACTGGTTCTTCCACTGGTTCTTTCACTGGTTCTTTCACTGGTTCTTCCACTGGTTCTTCCACTGGTTCTTCCACTGAGCACTAAGTGAGTGTTGGATTCAAGCTTTATTACGACGGAGTCTGAAAACTTTCTAAATGCACCGTATGTTTAAAGTTCACATCCTTAATAAAGTAAATGTCTGTCTGGAGAATAACGGCATCTCATATTTGGTTTTTGCTCCATCAATCTCGCTCTGAGTCTTTCCGTTTGACTTGCTTTTGTTTCTCCACTGCAACTCACAGAGGAGGGGATGGATTCATCAAAGCCTTTTGAGGAGGAGAGGGAGGGAGAGGGAGGGAGGGAGGGAGGGAGAGGTGCAGGGGAATGAGGGAGGCTGGTGTTGTTAAATCAATCCCACAAGTCAATATGAGGCTCAATATCTTCTACACAATAAATAAACAAGGGGAAAGAGGAGATGGTTGAGGGGGAGGAGATGTTTGAGGGGGAGGAGATGGTTGGGGGGGAGGAGATGTTTGAGGGGGAGGAGTTTAGCTGCAGAGGGCATCTGCAGACTTGAGGACTGTGTTGAGGTTCTGCAGAGTGATGAGCAGACCAGCCCGTTTGTACTGGGTCACAATGACTTAAACATCTGGACAGGGTCCGGCATTCTTCAGTCCTATTAGAGAAACATTAATAAGAGTTCTGTCTCACTGAGATCCAACTTCCTGTTAAAAGTGATGTCAGAGCTGGGGGTCTCCTAGTTTGGGAAAGTACCAAACAGTGGAGAAGTGAAAGACTGAAAACGTACCCCTAGTGGCCAAAATACGCAACTGAAAATCAATCCAGTTCTTCCTCGCACTGAGGTCTACGTGGGATTAAGATTATAAAATCATCCATGAAATGGTTTCAGTTATCGGGTGATAATATTGGATGCCATCTTGATCCGGGGGGTTTGAGGACCTACGCCTCCGCACTGGGATCAGAACCGTGAAAGTCCAATTCATGGAGTCGTAGAAAAGAAAGGAGATTGGCGTGAAGTGAAAGAGCGGTAAAAACGTCTGAATGGTTAAAACGGTGAAAAGACTCTGGGCTGAGTGTGAAGCCTGATTTCCCTGGTGGTCCGTGACTCCGACATGATGAGACAGCTACATCAACTCTCCTGTTATTTAACGTCTGGCTCCTCCCCCGGGCTTTCCTCGCCAGAAGTGAAGAACTCTTTATCTCTGGTCCATTCACTCCCTTCCGTCTGTCGCCGTCGTCTCCTCTCTCGCTGCCTGGTCCTGAATGAACAACCCTCCTCTTTTCTCACTGTCTCTCTCTCCTCTTGTCTCTGCCTCCATCTTTGTAGGTTCTCCCTCCCTCCCTGCTCAGGATGTCCTTCTCATCCCTTTCTCACCTCCTCCTTCTGCTTTCCAAGTTCACATTTTTTGGATCGCTGAGGCCGTCACGCAGAGCCAAGATTCTCTCCTCTTAGATCTTCCTCCGTCTCGACGGACGTTATGGACAAAATAAGACGACGTGAAAGAGCAGACTTGTTCCAGAGCGGAGACGGAGATAAGTTAAACGTACCTCCACCGGTAAGAGACGGTAATTACAGAGGCAGGAAGTGAGATATCAAGCCTCTCACCTCCGTCTCATCTCCTCCTGCCTCTTCTTCTTCCTCACTCCTCCTTCTTACTCTTCTTACTCTGTCTGTCTCTCCTGTCTCCATGTCTCACACCCTCCGAGTAACAACTTCTGAAAGAAGACGCTGTCTTCTCACCGTCCGGTTCAGTCTGTCAATCATCTCCACGAGGAGGTTCTTCTTCTTCTTTTTACTTTTGTTTGTCTATTTGTCTGTTTATTAACAAGTTTACAGAAAAACTGAGGGACTCAAAGGTAAGTTTGTCCTAGAGATGATTTCATGTTCTCACTACATTTAATGAAATAAAGTCAAATAAATAAAGTTTTCTTTAACCATTTTGAGTTGGGAAACTTTTGGATGTATTCTTTTTTTTTTCGTGCAAAAACACAGAAATTAACGGATGAATTTGCTTAAAATAAATAATTCAGAATCAGGTTTAATGCATTTCTCACTCTAATCAACGTTATCGACCAAATGTGTCTGAATGTGTTTGTTTTGGGGGACAAAGATTCATTAAAAGATAAACATGATAGAATTTTGATGTTAAAACCATAAAAAACTGTTTTGAGTATATATTGTTTAATAGTGTGAATGTGATCTAAAGGGATTTACAAGATTATATTATTATTATTTAAACCAGGTCTATCCCAGAAAAGCCCCCAAACCCCTGAGTTGTACAAGAAACCCCCGCTGGTTGAACTCCTCAACTTAAATGGGATTCTTTAATAATCTCAGCTGTCAGAGGCAGTTTAGACACAACCGGACAAAAATCTCCCCCTAGTGGGTAAAATATGAACTACTACAGTAGAACCTATAGAAGATAGTTTATTTATTTATTTACTTCATTTGGACTATAACGGGTGAGAAATGACGGCAGGGAATATTTAGAGATATCGGTCGGACATATGACCAGACCTTTTCCAACATCAGTCCAGTTCTTCCTCGCTCTGAGGCATGTGTGGGTACAAATGTTTGAGTTACCGCGTTAAAGAGAAGGATCAATCCCCGACGGTTCAAGGACATAAATATGAAGATAACGGTTGGCAGAGACTCCGGTTCTGGATTTAGGTTCTGGATTAGCCTGATGTGTAGAATCTACACCCCCACCAGCGCAGCAGCGGCCCGCTGGGACCGGTTATGTAACTCCATTTAAGCCCGTTTGGCCCGTGTTCATCCGGCGCTGCTCGCCAAGTGTGCTTACATTTTCCGCCTGAGTGGACCGGGTGTGAATGAAAGCAAACAAACGTACGACTGTCTCACCGTGACGCTGTCTGATATCTGTTGTCATGGAAACACCGGCAGAGGTTTTCAGCGCTGTCCGGTTTTTTCTCGTTTAGCTTCAGTTTAATATCTAAATACTTTGTCTTTAGTCACGATATCATCATTGTTGCTTCAGTGTTGTTGTTTATAATTGTTTTGAATTGTTTTTGTTTTTGTTTTGCGGCATGATGTCACGTTGACTTGTGTGGACCCCCGGAGGAGTCGCTGTACATCCGTAGTGGCTAACAGGGATCCATGTGAATGAGTCAATAAGTCAATAAGTCAGTAAACAGGAAGCTGGTGTCTCCGTGTCGGAGGTTCACCTACAGAAGGAGCTGCTTTCGTCCTTTGTGCCGTCCATGGTGCCGTCCGGCAGCATCTGCAGGAAGAACCCGTGTCTGCAGTAGAGCCGCGTGACGATGCCCTTCAGCTGTGGTTCTGGAGAGGAAGAAGAGGGTTAAACACGTTAACGTCCCGCAACACATACACATACACACAAAAGACACATACACACACACACACTCCCACAAACACACACACTCACGCACAGTCACATACAAACACACACATACACACACACAAATGTACACACACACACATACGCACACGTGTACACACACATTAAACACACATACATTCACCCACATGTTAGTGTGTTAGAGTGAGGAAGAACAAGATTGATTTTTAGTCAGTTGCATATTTCCGACACTAGGGGGAGCTTCATCTCCAAAATCATAATTTAAGGCCTTTGATCCGATTCTTGAGAGGATGTTCAGATCTAACAGATAAAAAGTGACTGGTTCTGATGACTGAGCTGCTCTGACGTTTACTGCATAAACTCAAAGCTCAGTCTTCTAGTTCTTCTATCTTCCATCTTCAGCAGATATTTTTATCAGTTTGAACAGTTTTGTGACAAAAGATTAATGTTCAACGTTGACAGATAACGGAACACGCCCCCCGGTGGAGAGAAGAGGAACAGGAGGAGAAAAGAGAACAGCAGCTACCGGGGTGAAGGTTTCAGACCCAACTATCAGAACCAGACTCCATGAGGGTTCAACGTCCTCTGGTGGACCTGAGCTCACAGACCAGCACCATGCAAGTGGACAGATGTTCTTCAGAGGACAGCAGGATGGGCAGGTTCTCCGTTGGTGCCTCGTTCTCCTCAGAGATGAGAGAAGGTTCTGACTGGGCTCATGTGACAGAAAGAGTGTGGAAGAGTCTGGAGACGCCAGGTGAAGGTTCTGTTGCCTGAAACATCAGGCAGCAGGACCGGTTTGGTTGTGGGTCAGTGATGGTCTGGGGAGGCAGATCCTGGGAGGGTCTCAGAGACCTCCATGTATTATCCAACGGTACCTGACTGTCGTTAGGTACCAGGGGGAAACCCTCAGATCCACTGTCAGACCTCATACTGGACCACTGGACCCGGTTCCTCCTGGTTGGTTGTGCTGATTTTTTTAAAGGGTTCTAATAACGAGCCTGAGTGACAGACGTGGGTTTGTGTTCGTGAAGGTGCCGTACGTCTTCAGATACCTCACACATCCCTGTGACGACATCATTGTCACCAAACTGGAGGCGGAGCCACGTTAAAGGTCAACATCAGCCGCTCCCTCACGCGGCCCGCCGTGTGTTCTGAGTCTTCATTTGGGATTAACCTTCACAATATTAAAGACTCACACTCCACATCTGACGCCGGATGAGCTTCCAGTAGTTCCAGCTGCTCGGTCCGGTGGAGGGGGTCCAGAGGATCAGAGACAGACGTGACGTTTGAACTCTGACCTCAGCAGGTTTTCAGCCACGAACCGGTGAAACGTCACATTCAAAGTATTTTAAACGGATGGACAAACGAGGCGTCAGTGTCCTTATCACCGACAGGATCCGCAGGTCCCTGAACGCCTCACATGTGTCCCAGACAAAACCGCAGACTAACTACAGAAAGTTCCTTTGAATAAAAGACAAACATACTGAAATATAGAAATGCTGAGAAATACAGATTTTAATTCTGTCAACTTAAAGGATAAATAATTCTGGAGGTAGAAAGGTAACCTGACCCCCCCCCCCCTCTCTCCCCCTCTCTCTCTTTGCCTCTCTCTCCCTTCTCCCTCACTCTCTCTGTCTGCCTCTATCCCTGTCTCTATTTCTCTCACCTTCTGTCTCTCCCTCCCTCTCTCTCCCTCTCTCCTCCTGTCTCTCTAACCAGCGGACAAATACCCTCTGCCCCCTCTTCATCCCTCTTCATCCATGTTTTATGCGTCTCATGAAAACTCGATGCTGGAAACACTTTAACTTCCTGACATTCCTTTGATCCAGCGTTTGTTCTCGTCACTCCTGCCTGAGCAGAAAGAAGAAACTCCACAGAACAAGATGAGACGGACACTCGCCGCCTCATCTCCTGATGGGGTCACATAGATCCCGACGCCTCGGAGCGCGTGGAGGAAACGTCACAGTTATTTGATCTCAGCGTGAAGAAAAGAACGACACGGCTCTGAAACTTTAATCGTGACGGTTTCTTTCCCTGCTGCTCTCAGTTACTGTTACGTCTCACTTCCTTCTGATAATTGTGGGTCAAACATTTCAGAGAAAAGTGTTTGTTCAGAATGTCCTTTTATATTTTATTTTGTTATTATTATTTTATAATATACTAGAAGTCATATTAACATGACGCCACTGCTCTCTCTCTCTCTCTCTCTCTCTCTCTCTCTCTCTCTCTCTCCTGAACTAAACTTCTAAACTCTAGTCACTAAATGTGCAGAGTCCTTGTTTGTATGAATGTGTGTGTGTGTTTGTGTACGTGTATGCGTGTGTGTGTGTGTGTGTGTATGTATGTGTGTGTTTTTGTGCACGTCTGTGTTTGTGTGCCCGTGTGTATGTGTATATATGTGTGTATGTGTGTGTGTGTGTGTATATGTGTGTGTGTGTATGTGTGTGTGTGTGTGTGTGTGTGTGTGTGACAGATATTTAACAGTAATTATGGGCTGACCTTAATAAAGGCCAGGATTAGTTTTAAGACAACCTGAACCCTCGGGTCAAATGACAACTGGGCCCCTGGTGTTATTTTCACCCTATTACACACTCAGACTGTGTGTGTGTGTGTGTGTCGTTGACTTAGACACCCACAGAGTTCTTCTGTCCGTTTGTGTCCGGTGCCGGTCCAGGAGAGGCGTTTGTGAACATTTGTGTCGAGCTCTGCTTAACTCTGGACTCACAAACAGAGAATGTTCTGGTCCTACTTGAAGAAAGTTCCTTTTACCAACTAGTTTCATATTTTTAACCATTTTTAGAATGAAGCAAAAAAAACGCTGACACTCTTTTCATTTTCTCATTCCCAGTGGGGAGTTAAAATCTGCTATAAAAAGAGTGAACTTCTTTGAACCCCATGGGCGACCATATTAGTGGTCAGCAATGGTTGTGGTACCACCAACCCCCCTGATTGAGCCCCAGTTCAACAAGTCACGGACCCCCGGTCAACTTCAAGGAATGCTGGGGGTCTAACCTGATTGGCTGGATCAACTATATGAAATAAATGTATTTTAATACTTTCACAGGATTAACCTGTTTTTTTCTCTGTATCACGAACACAATGACCAAAAAAACATTATTATGAGATTGGAGTATTATTATTACGATGAATAAGTTATATTACATAAAAAAAAAACATTAAATCAAAAAGAAAGAAAAATAATATTATGAGAAAAAAGTCATAGAAAAGAATAAAGTCGTAGTTCTTTCTGAAAAAAATGTTGTAATATTGTTATAACATGATTATTATTAATCCGAAATTTGAAGACGCTGTGTAATAAACTGGGTTATTTCTGAAGAAGGAGGCGGACGGACGGGGAGGAAATCCTCTTCTGTGAACAGGAGGTGCTTCAGGGGGGGTGTTGGTTCCATCAGCCTTCTTTTTAAGGGGGTCCTAGTTTCACAGGAAGAAGTTGGTCTTCAAACCTCCTCGCACGTCTTAAAATGAAGACTTTGACACTGACGAGGAGCTCAGGTAAGGGAGAAGGGAGCGAGGAGGAGATTGTTCCTGCCTTCCTTTTCTCCCCCACAGGTAACGATTCATTAATTCATGACATTGTGACACCGGCTGATTAATATTCCTCCATCTGGTTGGGGGGACATCGTCTTTCCTTTCAGTCTGTGTCAGCGAACGCAGAAACGCTCCAGGGAAGCAAACATCTGCTGCATCACTGATGCATCATGGTCCTTGTAGTTCCCTCGCTGCATTTGGAGGAATTCAAGTTAGAAACTTCAAAAAGATTTCTTCAATCAGCCTCAGGTGTAAAATCATCATCACCATCATCATCATCACGGAGGAGAGTTTGAGTGAATGTGATGTCGGGTTCACCTCTTCATCAACTGTGTGGGTCATTCATTAATAAACATGTTATTACACTGATAACATGTAATTACACTATTACGCCGATGATCCTTCCCGTTAACGTGATAACTCCAAAAACATTTCATGGATCATTTTCTCATTTTAAACCCACAAAGGTCTTAGTGTGAGGAAGAACTGGAGCGATTCTGGCAAAGGTCGGTTTTATATTTCTGACACTAGGGGGAGCTTTACCGCAAGAATTTTCAGTAAATGTTTTCTTTTTTTCTCAACCGTTGGTCGGATTTAGTCCAAATGAGGTCCAGAATAAACTCCAGGAAACTTCACGTGTATTTATCCTATTTTACTCTTTTAAAAAGAATATTTTACACACTTTTACTGAAAAACACTGTTTTTCAGACATAACTTCTAACTTAATTTAAGGGGTTGTTTGTACAACACATGGGGTTGGGGGCCTTTGGGGGACCTAGTACCTAGTACCCATAGTACACATACCTAGTACACTAGTTGACACCTGTGTTCTGGACATGAAGGCGTCTCCCCTGGGTTTCCTCTGCTTTTACCTGGAATGGAGACTTTTTTCAGCAGAATCCCTTCTAATAAAAGTAGAACCTTCCTGCTAGTGAACAAGCCTCTGAAACACTCCCCAGCCTTCTCCGGAGTTAATAAAGCTGTGACTCCCTGCTGACTGTAAAATCCAGAGCAAAGTTCAATTTCTCCAACAGGCTCCATAACATCTGAAACCAGGACCAGGATTCTTCACGGCTCTTCTTCTACTTTCATATTTCACCTCATTCAAATTTGGTGCAGGTGGAAAATTGCTGGAAATAATGGGCTTGAAGTGGTCCCAGCTGACAATGAGTGATGCGGAGGAAGGCAGGGGGGGCCGATACGGTAATTGTCGCATTTACAAGTCAATCAATCATCTCCAAGCAGCAGGAACCTTCATCCCTGATATGCTGAGGAAGAAGATGGAGGCAGGAACGTCAGAACTCTCGTTCTCTCCGTCACTCAGAGAGTCGAGGCGGATCAATAGTTCCAAGCGTGATGAAGAACAGCTTTACTGAAAAGCTGACAGAGTTCAGATGTTTTGGTTATAATGTGATTATCAAATAGATGACGATGAAGGTGAGCAGAGAAGAGTCCAGGATGAAGAGAGACGATGGGATGAAAGACACCAAGAGTGAGACAAAGACAGTCGGCGTAAATTTATCTCACAATTCTTCTTCTCCGCTTCTCCCTTTTGTTGTCGCCGCTGAAGATCCTCTGGTTCCATCGAGTCAGCGCCGGTACCATGCTGCCTAACTGGACCAGTCAAGGTTTCTGTTTGTGACTGTTAGAGATTATCAATGACTCACATTTAATGTGAGGAGTTCAATCAGGGGGATTTCTGGTACAACGAAGGGGGTTGGGGGCTTTCAGAGATAGACCCTCGTTGTTGGGGACGACAGCGTGGGACTAGTTTCATATTGGGTTTGAGGATGATTGTGTGTTTGCAGCTCTTCCTCCTCCGTTTCACAAACAGGTCGGTTCTGAGAACAAATAACATTCATCTGAAAGTGACACCAGATGTTTCAAGGTCGACCGCCATCTCTGTGTGTGTGTGTGTGTGTGTGTGTGTGTGTGTGTGTGTGTGTGTGTGTTGTTGGCAGAGGCTCTGACAAAGATGGATGAGGGAGAGAAAACCATGTATGCCACTAGTGTGCATCAGTGACCTCTGACCTCAGTGAGGCCTGCAGTGGCAGACATGATGTCCTGCTGTGCATTAGTTAATGGCTGAATGCTGTCAGCCACCATCAGATGGCGCCGACACCAACACCAGCTGTTCGGGGAGGCTAGCAAGAAAAAAGTCTCTGCTGTCGTCCACACACAAGCTAACGTTGGGACTTTCACTGGAACAAGGTCAGAGGTCAGATGAGACCAAAGTAGAATTTTTGGGCTACAAACATCAAGGATGGGTGTGGCCACGTAATAAAGAAAATCATAGAGAAAAGCCCATCATACCCACTATGAGGTCTGGTGGTGGATCTGTGATGCTGTGGGGCTGTTTTTCTTCCAAAGGTTCTGGACATCTTGTTAAAGACATGGTTCCATGGACTCCATCAAACACCAGCAGATACTGGATGAAGACCTAAAAG
>VRLP01008530.1:0-16370 GCA_009660295.1 Lophius piscatorius
CTCTCCACCAGCTCTCACATTTTATCCTACACCCTTCACCCGCCCCCGACTCCGGCCATTATCTCGCTTTCCAAAACCTTATGCAATCTTCCCTTTTCTTCCCCCCCCCCCCCCCCCCCCCCCAAATCCAACGAGGTTCGGCTCGGCTCTCAGAATATCTCGTATCGGCGTTTGTAGAAGCTTTTTGGCGCTGCCGCCGTGTTGTGATTGTCACAAGGGGATTAAATAAGAAAGCTGAAGGGATCAAAGTTAGGCTAGGGATTATTAAAGATCACTGTGTTACGTAACACAAATATCAAAAGAGCAATAATCCAGCAGAACGCTTTAACGCACAAACATTATACTACTTTTTTTCAATAGAAAGTAAACATTTTTATGTATATCTTTTGTTCATAACGTTTAAAATAAATACATTTTTCTCCTCGAACTACAGCAGACACTCAAACAAATCTAGATATTAAAAATCAAAATGAAGCGCGGCAGGTTTAATGAGATAACGTATATTATCTCGCCTGATCCAACAAGCTTCACTTCACCAAACTAAGAGCGTGTGGCTGGTTAGCTGCTGGGCTAACGTTGCGGATGAGGATGGTAGGCCTTCACCACCGCTTACGTATTTTATTTTAATTTTTTTCTCATCGCTTTGACCGCGTGGACTGCGGCGCTCAACCTAGCGAACAAGCCTGAAACAACGTTGGTGCTCCGTGTCCACGCCGTCACGTCTTACTGTCAGGACCGGACGCTCGTCTCAGGTGTCCATCAAGTGTCTTTGAAGCTATTTTAACAAGTCTGTACTTTTTGAAGTCGCTCACAGAGGCGGCGCTGATGTTTTCAGCGGCGCGGTTTTTATTGTGTGGGTGGTACGGTGTCAGGTTGGGAACATTCTTTTCGAGAGTTTCTGCCTCGGCTCGCAACCAAATTTGCTTAACATAGCTGCCGGAACGCCGGCGTTCTTTCTTTCTCCTCAACCTGCCAAGAAAAATATTGTCCCGAAACGGAGTTGTTGTTTTTTTTTCTATCCCGCTTCCAATGTTTTCCCTCAATTACGGCTTAAAAAAAATAAATGGAGTACTGTTTGACATCTGGTAACATTTGTCGCCTATTTCTCTCTCTCTCTCTCTCTCTCTCTCCCCCCCCCCAAAAAAAAAATACAACCCTCTTGAAGTATACTTGAAGAGATTGATTTGCCCTCAACATTTATGCCGCATCACTCTCCGGCCTCCGTCCACTTTGGAGGCTGTGTGAGCGCGAAACCTGCGCGAGTCAAGTGAATTAGTGGCCATTGTTTGATTCCCCCCCCAACTAAAAGGCAGCAATGAATGCTGGGAAGGCTCAGAGGGATTTCATGTGATTTGATTTCCCCCTAGTTTCCCGAGGAGGCAGCGCTCTTATTGAATCGGCTCCATTACGTTTCATCTCCGCCGGGGGAATAAAGTGGGGAGGGCGGGGGGGGAGGGCCTTGGAGGGAGCGAACACGCCGGTGTTGAATCGCAAACACACCAGGAACGCCAACACAGACAAACAGGCCGCCGTCGCCTCGCAGCGTTTTCCCAGGCTGATGGGAAGGATCGTCTTTGCTCTTCCATTCATGGGATGCCGTCTGAGCTCGTGTTTGGATTCTTCTCAGTCTGGTCCTGCGCTCACTTTTACAAAAACAATGTTGGTAGGACGCCATGTTTTTATGGGGATTGTAGTTTTTCATAGAGAATCTGAGTTATGAGTGTGACTTTTGTTCGAGCGGTAAAACGTTGATGTCTTCGCGTCTGACTGACTGTCATGATGAGTGGATGTTGAATATATGCAGAAGGTTTTTGAATCCATGTACGAATGTTGTTTCAGGATTAGAGTTACGGCCACATCCGGTACCGACCCTTTGACCCGATTGTTCCCGGACGAGCCCCCATTTATGTTTGATTATGTATGATTCATTTTTGTATCAAAAGGTACATTTATCGGAAGTTACCCGTTAAGGTGCAAAAGTCGCCGTTTTGGCGATAACTGTGGACCGTCGTTTGATTTTAAAGGTAAAAAATATTTTATATGGAATACATAAAATGTGCTTTAAACAAGATAAAATCTCTAATTCCTGAATCAAATAAACTTTTTTTATTTTTATTTTTTATAAAAAAACAGATTTTTGTCTCAGTCATTGAACTTGTTGAGGTCCAATCAATTCTAGCAGAGCTATATAAAGAATAAATAGATATTTGAAGGTACAGTTTTGCGTTTAGGAGCAAACCATTCGTACCATTTTAGGGCCATGCCTGAAACTGGATTTCTTAGTGATTGGAGGAAACGGAAGCCACATAGCAACTAGCATAGCTTAGTTTTTGTTTGAATAGATTACGCTTTTGAGTTCTTTATGTTTAGTTTCATACGTCTCAGGCTGCTTTTACCTGTTAGCCATTTTCTCCCACATTTGTCGTTACGCCGCTACATACGATTAATCCGCTTCTGTCACTTACTTGAAACTTAAACTGTACAACTTCAATTTCACCAAGTTGTTAATTGTTACTTCCATTTACCCGAACCAGCTGGGTTGTAACGCTAGCTTTGCTTTAGGGCTAAGCTAACGGGGACGCGAATAAATAAACGATAAAAAACGCTGTAAATGCGTAGCCAAGGATGAACTGTCCCTTTATTCTTCTTTGTCTCTTTCTAGAATTATAGCTGTAGTGCCCCCCGGTGGTTCCTGTTGGTACTTCTCTGTTTTGTCCATGTTTTGTCTCTGAACAGATAATTGTGTAAGAAATAAATGCTGAGTCAGAGAAAATAACTCCCCTTGCCAATCAATGGGTGACCTCTGACCTCGCCTCGGTGCTCGGACTTGAGCTACAACACACCCCGCTACTCTCCAGGATGGATGGAACCGGTTCTGTTTCTTGGAGCCCTGATGAACAAGCTCGTTCTTGAACACAAACACTCCTTCGGAGATCTAGTAGCTTTAGCCGGCTTAAATGTCGTTTTTTTTAGGTTTTACAAATTCATGGCGAAACAGTTGGCGTCACTCTGAGCGATGGCAGAAACAGAGAAGACGTCTACCGCACCCGATATCCCCCATAATCCCCTCTGCTCCGTGGGAACAACACGGAGGACCTAGCTTTAATCCCACACATCTCGTCAGAAGGGTTCTGTAATCTGCTCGTCTTTTGGGTTTTTCACAATAAAATGCATTTGCCCCCGTTCTCACACACCGGCGGAACACCTGGAGAAGTAGACCGCCCACGTCTCAGATGATTCACGCAGAGATCCATATGAAATCCACAGGATCGGAAAAAAAAGTTCTGCCGAAGAGCTTGGAAAAAACGGAATCCTTCATATCTGACATTCTCTCGTTACCTCCGCTGTCGGAGAGATACTCCATTTCAGAACGCACAAAGTGACCAGCTGTGACTTTCCCCGTCCTCGCAGTCGTTTAAGAGCTGAGAAGAAGAAAAAAAAGAAGCTCCGTCACGTCCCTCTGCCCCTCAGCTGCTCTGCAGTCTGGATCGTGATGTGTGAATAGACCGAGGGGCGAGATGTTGGCTCTCATGCAGAATACGAATGCCTGTTCTCACCTCTCGCCGAGCAGAACAGAATGTCTTACCAGCGGCTCGGGGGAAACGTTTTTAGCCGGAGGGTCGTCAGACCTGCCTGGGATTGTCACTCCGAACGCCGATCCCGGACCCGGCGACGGGAGCCGCGGCGGTGTTTCGTGATTAGCTGCCGCCATTTCTGGCCTCCAGTTGAATCCGTCTACATAACTCAAGACGTACTTGAACTTTTGTACCCGAGGACGCCGGGCTCATCCGCCGGAGGCAGCTGAAAGAGAACTCGCCTGTCTGGGGAAAGAAAGACGACCACGTCTGCACTCGACCGATCATGACGTCTGAGAGAAAACGTGAATTTATGGACTGAAGGACGTTTCTCGAGTGTCTGTACGAGCGGGCCGGTTTCCAGTATTATACGGTTCTGGAGCAAACGTCTGCTTTTAGACTCCTTTTTGACTACCGGCCAACCGAGGTAAATTTAGTTACCAAACTGTAATAAATCATGTTCATAGAAAAAAAAACAGTGAGGCAAGTATTTAAAAAAAAAAAAAAAAAGTTTTGTGGAAACGCGATAAGTTGTTCTGCATTATTGTGGGAACAAAAAAACTAAAGATCCAAAAAAGATTTGGATCCTTAAAAAGTTTTAGTTCACAACACTGCTACTAGTAATAGTTTCCTCAGTCTCTCACCGATGCTACTAGTAATAGTGTGGGTCAGTCCTAACATGGCTGAGTCCTTGCAAAACACTGG
Organism: Lophius piscatorius; assembly: GCA_009660295.1. Taxonomy (NCBI): domain Eukaryota; kingdom Metazoa; phylum Chordata; class Actinopteri; order Lophiiformes; family Lophiidae; genus Lophius; species Lophius piscatorius. Next base: position 4,281 of record VRLP01008530.1, read on the forward strand.
ATTTGGACTTGGACTCCCGAAAACCACCATTGCTATGCTACATTTCAAAAAAGTACAAACCCCCATAGAGTTCTTCGCTGCGACTCCCAAACCTAGTTTGACTCGGTCCTTCGTGGTTCTACCTACTCTAGTTTGGCTAGAACCAGCTTTAGTTAGCCTTCGGTGACTGGAACCACAGCTTTTAGCACTTTTTGCACTTTTAGCACTTTCTTAATGGCTCCTTTCCTGCAAAGTTTCCCGTCTTTCTCCCCGAAATCTGTCTTAAGAGTTTATGCAAACCTTAATCAGAGAGACGCGGGGAGCACAAACAAAACCTCCTGGGCGGACGCAACAACAGGATCTCAAGAGTTCTGATGCAGGGCTCGCTTACCAGCAGGGGACCCAGAGAAGAGTGGTCCTCCTGTGCTTCCGTGGAGCTAAATTCTTAACAGATGAACAATTACCAAAACTACTGGAAACCCATTTGCATGCCGTGAGCCAGAAAGTCCACCAATAGGATTCTGAACACGTCTCGCTTAATTAATTCAGGCCAGCAAATGTGGAGGATGGAGAAGAATCGTTGATGGTTCTGATATATTCCTGTTGTTTCTGCACTATTGTGGTTCTACAGATGTTTATTCAGAGCACATTTGGTTTCTGGATATTTTCTCCGTGTATCATCTTTAGCGTATGGCATCTGTTCTGCGCCTGGAGCCCTACTTTGATGAAATCGGTAATCGGCCCAGTAGCGTCCCTTGAAGCGCACCCTCACACCAATCGTGAGAAACCACGAATCCAAACATCTCACAAGTAAACCAGAAAACACAAACGTCAGAATTTTTAACAGGAGTAAAGACAAAATAAGGCGTCTCTTCAACGAACTTAATCATATACTTCAAAATGAATCCCCCTGAGGAACATAGCAAGTTAAGCTAACGGCAGATCGGCTAACGTTAGCAAATCGGGTAAAGCTAGCGGGAGCTCAGAGCCAGCCACGAGCCCTGAACATACAACATATAACATACACTGGATCAAACGAGGCGCACAAAGTTTTAATTTCGCTTCCCAATGTCCTTTCAACGGGTCAGAAAACATACACAATGCCGACCAGCCTTGTCACTGTAATCCTTCAAAATAAGAGCACTGAAAACACATGGATCAGTATGATTTTTAAACTTTAAAGGGAAAGAATCGGAAATCAGCCACAAAATCGTTATCGGCCGTTTAGACTCTATGAAAATCGGTGATCGGCCAAGAAAATTGCGATCAGTTTGTTTTCAGCATATTGTCCCATTGTGAGTTTCATATTTTTTAGGGCCCCGTTTGCATTCTTTTGGCTCATTCTCCACATCAAAATGTTTTTCTGTCATGAACCAATAAGGGAAGCGTCAACTTTTCTTTTTTCTTTTTTTAGTCGTATGCCGTTCTGAAGCGAGCTGATTGAAAAAGTATCCATCACTGCTGTTCACGCCCGCTGCTTTGCCAGCCAGGGATCCATTAAAAATAATTTGGAGCGGCTGACACCTCATTTAATCACACACGGCGGGTACAAATGGTTCCGACTGGCGTGGAGCGTGAGATAGGTGAGGTGAAAGTTACTCTCCGTCAGCAGCCATCTGCTCGGATATGGTGGAATCAGTTAGGCCGTCCGTGAGGAGAGGCAGGCCCGGCCTCTTCCACTCCTAATCCCTGGAACCGGCCCAAGAGCTACAGCGGAGAGAAATGTTCTGCTCCCGGGAATTCTTTATGGACGTGGGAGTGGACGGCTCGGTGAATAGTTGGGGGACATTTGGGTATTTTCTGACATCGGGTGATAAACCTCCACTTTGCTCGTCCTTTGGAGCCCAAACATCGTTTGTTCCGTTAAAAACGTGGATCCGTCTGCTCAAACGCTCCGTTCATAAAGGTGGATGTCAACCATGGTGTTAGTATAGTACTGTTGGAACCTCAGAATGTCTTTAAAAACCTGGCAGCTGGACCGCAGAACCAATCTCTGCGCTTTAACTAATACATTTTTTACAAACCTCCGACGGCTCGTTAATTTAGATCGGAGAGAAAAGGGAGTTCTCTTTTAGAAGGCGTCAGATGTGAGGTGGGTCTGAGGCTGTCAGAATCCGCCCGGCGCCTATAAATCAAATTTATTGTGGTATATGTTAATCAAACATGCGCCGCCATTGAATTATGTGCTGCGGTGCTGATCCGACGCTGTAGGGAGTCCCAGACAGAGAAAGCCCGGACCTCCTTCCGATGAATAAAATAATGTAATAAAAAACAAGTGAAGAAGAAAAACGTGAACAAAACCCTGATAGTGACAAAAAAAGAAAAGAAATCACTTCAGTGGTGACGTCCCAATTAAAGTTAACAGAGTGGGCGGAGCTTGTATTTTCTCACTAGGAATCTATTTACATTTTTTAAAATGCTGAAGATCCGTAAGACTTGTGGACGTTGTTTGAGAGCGATGACATGTATGCAGCTGTTAGGCAGTAGCTGTCAGGGGCCCCACTTAAGGGCTGGGGGGTGGGTGGGGGGGGGTTGTGCTTTCTTAGCTGGAAGCCTCAGAGGTTGTCCAAAATAACAACATCCAGCTGTCATGTGGCAGCGAGACGGTTTCAGGGTGTTGGCAGCACTGTAAAGTGGCTCGATGGGAGATTTTAGGGGGCTTATAGTTGTCTGTGGGCCAGTGGGAGGGGCTAAGTGGGTTTGTGCTTCTGCAAAAACTTTGGGGGGGGGGAAATGTCTTCCCTTAATGGTGCGACCCGGTTTCTATGTCAGTCTGAGCCCCACAGGAGTTTTCTCCACAGAGAGGAGGTTGGCATCAGAGGAGTGTGAGGGTGGAGGAGGTCCGTGAGGGTGGAGGGGGCCTGGCTCTGGAGGACTGAAGGAGTTTAAACTGCAGACGTTGTTGGACTGTGGCGGTTCTGGTGGATTGTCCAGAAAAACGGATTGGAATGAACCTTTAACAGATTTGAGCAGGACACTTCAGACCCACTCTTAATTTATGCGTTAGATTTAACAGGAAATGGACCAAGAGCTTCTTTTCAAATCTAGAATCCCGGAGAAGCACGACCGATTTTTCAATCTTTCCTTTTACAAATTCTTAATGATCCCTTTTGATAAGAAGAAGAATAAAATAAAATAAAATAAAAGGTAAAGATCAAGCGTAACGAGATCAATTCTCAAGAATAAACATCGGACCGGCAAACGATTAAACAGCCCGGAATTACATTTATTCATTTCCCCCTCCGTCTTTCTTCCGGACCAGGAGTCCGTGAAGCGTGTTATTGGTGTCTCCACTTTGTCGGGACGGATTAGTCCTCATGCTGAATAATCCTGCAGAGAATCAAACGATTCCACTCCAGCTGAGGCTTGTTGGCATCAAACTCTCGCAACCCCAAAACATTATGTCCAGGCCCGAAAATGATGAATTTTTTTTTTTTTAAGAAGCCGGCGGCTGGTGAAAGTTGACAGAATTACCCTTTAAGTGACTTAATCTTCACATTACTAACGAGGATTATGTCTCATATTCATATAATTGGTCCTCAAGCCGGTTATTCCAAACATTTTCATGTGATCACAGTAGACGTCGTGTCCCGATCCGACTCCAAATGAAGTCTTTTCTGATCTGGACTCAAAGAACATGTAATCCAGGATTAGACTCGGCTTAATATCGATGTGACGTGTGGAAATTCTGAATTTTACATACAGTAGTAAAACATTTAGTGCTTGTTATTTCAAATTGTAATTTTGTGTCTATTAATTAAACTTTTTTCGGTGGATATAAAGGACTTCTCTTTTTTCATTTTTTTTTCGAAAAAAATGTTTTGCTTCGTTCTGCTTGTGCAAAAATCATCAAGGAATCGTTCGGAGCAGTCGGGATTCCCGATGTGTCTTTGAACGTAGCTTCTGTCTGGCTATATCGCATGATCCAAATCTGTCCGAGCAACGTTAGCTTCATAGCAGCTAGCTTCGTTAGCACCGAGTGTCTAGAATCCTGTCAGAGTTCCTGATATTAACAGGCTCACACAAATTTCTCACTCAGGTTGATATTTTATTATACTCCCACTATTGTGACGTTAAAATAACGTGATGTGAGTAACGGAACACGAATGACGCAAAAATTGCATCAAAATGCGATTTCACGTCATTTTTTTTGCATCTTTTATGGCGACCGAAACAAATTTCCTTCTTCTGGCGACATTGCGATGATTGTTGCTGTTGAGCTAATCATACGTGAAGACGTGTATCCATTTATTCTAAGTGGTTCCCCTAAATCCTACGTACTGACCCTTTAAGAACCTCCATCAGACGTTTCCACTCTTTCTCCTCCTCCGGTGAAATCATATGGTTTCTCCGGATTTCTTCTCAAACACTTCATCCAAGCTTTGATCAAAGATTTCTCCACCACGAGGTTATTATCCTCCTGACCTGCAGGTCCAAAGTCAATAAAGTCATAATATATATATAATATACAGGATATATTATTATTATTTATTACCAACAATGTCCAAAATAGTCTGAATGTCATTCTCTTATCTTCTTATCTGCCATTTTTTATTTTTTCCATCCTTGTAAAGCACTTTGGTCAACCGAGGTCTTTTTTCTAAATGTGCCGTATGAAGTAAAGTAACCTTGACTCGACTCTTATCTCACGTCACCTCCTGACATGACTCTTATCGCCGAAACTCAAATAAACTCGAGGCTGGTTTTGTCTCAAACCCGTTTAGAGGGGGCTCACGGAGCTCTCAGTTGATTTTGCGTCCCAGATCTCCTGCTGGGACCTCCTCCCGATCTCCTCATTCCTGCTGAACACGAACGCCAGTGTGAGCGACCAGCCGCCGTCCAGTCCATCACCAAACTCCCCTTTCATTTTTGAGAAATTGGTTCTTCTGTCTGTTTTTCTTTTCTTTTCTTTTCTTTTTTTTGTGTTTCACAAATTTGGCAGCTAAATCCTTGTCAGTCCCTATAATGAAAACTACAGAAAACAAAAGTCCTCCACTCAGAGCCCACTAAAACCAAATTATATGAATTACTGATTCTATTTGTCACAGAGGAGCTTTTTTTTTTTGTCCTCCGTGAGTTTGGAGCATGTAACTCTATCTGAATGCTTTCCATTGGTGAGTAATGCGGCTCACAAGGCCACAGACAGGGGGGGGTGGGTGGGTGGGTGGAGCCCCCGGGGGGACGCTGGTATTAGACCGAGCCGCTGAAGAAACGCAGAGCAACTACAGTGCAAACACACAAACTGTGTCGGATTAGCCATTAGCTTCCAAATGATGGAAACAGAAATGCATTGTTGGTAAAAATGTTTTCTCGCGTCATGTGGTTCTGTGAGTGTGTGTGTGTGTGTGTGTGTGTGTGTGTGTACTGACTGGGCCTGATGCTGTTATATAAAGGACATACAGTTATACTACATGCAGTACACAACCGCCCAGTATCCTTCGCCATGTGGGCCCGTCATTGAAGAAAGACAGAAATAACTTATTTAAAGGTCCGGTGTCGCTCAACGAAGTCACATCAATATTTATTCTAACTTACTGCGGTCGCTTGACAAAACTGGATTTTTGCTTCATTAGTTTGTCCCGTCTATAACGCCGAGGTTTGACGCTCTTTTGTTGTTTCGTGTTTTTCTAAGTTTATGCAAACCCGAACCAGATCCGGTTAAAAAGCATGAATTCTGGTGTAACCAGCCCGTTTCACACAGCCGTCTCGAGGCGGGCGGGAAGCGCTTTTATTCCACTTTTCCGTTTCTGTACAAACGCAGCAAAGGCGTAAAGGGGAGCCCGAGTTGTTCCTCAGATGGCAGTGGAGGTAGTAACAGAGATGCAACAGACATCTATGTTAAAAAACGAAAAGAAAAATAATTGTGTGCGGCTTACGTCCACAATACTTGAAATCAGCTAGTAGCAGTTAGCGGCTAACTCAAAAGAAGCACAAAATCAACAGGAATGTCTTCAAATCCAAAAGACGTCAAAACATCCAGGAGTTTTTCCTCTGAGGTGAAGACGTAATCAGCCACTATTACGGACAACGTGACATTTTTCCCATGATTCTCGGTGCTTATAACATCTTATAACGTCTCGCTCCCGCGTAAACAAACACCTTTGCATGAAAAAAAAAAGAAAAAGAAAAGCCAGTCAAGAGTCGATGTGTGCAAAGGCACTCAGACTGGTGGGCGGGGTCAAACGCAGCAGGAGGAGCTTGTCTGTGCGGCCGGGGGGGACAAGTCCTCTTTACAGGACTGTAAAAAAAAAACTATCCATCATCTTCAACCCTTGGCAACAAAAGAGAAATCATATCTAAACTTAAACCTGGACGAAAACCAGGTTTTTCCTTTTTTGCTAATAGCTCTGTCTCGAAGAGCCACAGATATGAACCTGGGTCTCCTCGCCATGTCAGCTTTGAGGGGCCGCTTAATCATTTTCAACGATTTATTATTTCTTTTTAAACGTTGTAGCCGGTTGAAAATATTCTTAGCAGCACCCCAGGGATGTCATTACAAGTGTAAGAGGAACCCCGCGCGTATGAAAAACCCTGACACCTGCGCGCGGCGGCCTATGAACCGCAGCCTGCTCAGCCTCGCCTTGTCCCGTCATGATGAAGCGTTTTTCCTCGCCGATCCTGGGGAAAAAAATGTGGGAAGCATTTTCACGTGGAGGCGAATCATTCATCGCTGAAGCATCACAATGTTTTTAAAGAGGATTAATGTGTTTGGGAATAAATCTGCGGTTTCTTATTGGGTAGCCGCATTTTTATGACGAGGATAAAACAAGACGCGGATAATGGCTTCTTTTTTTTTTTTCCCAACATCTCTGACTTTTAGAGAAAAAAAAAAGTACTGCTCTAAAATACTTAAAACTAGTACTAAGTGCAGACGTGACTGCAGGATACATAATTCACGGGAGTCGAACTCGCTTTCAGAGGATTCCACTTGGACACTCCCGTCTATGACACCAAATGTGGGTCAGGACCCTTTTAGGGTCAGGCTGAGCTCTTAGTTCCACTTCCTGCTCGTGAGCTTTAACCCAAAAAGCCAACAGTTCCCCACTTAGACCCACTTCTGGCCCCTCCCACTGGGGCAGCCTGAATCCCCTACCCAAGAGGGAAGACAAAGCAGAATTCATCACGCAGCCATGATGTGCAGCGTACCGCCGGAGTCAGCCCCCCGGAGCCTTTAAGCTTTTACAGGCCGCCATTACGGACGTCGGCAAATCCTTTGATCTGATGAATATTAAATACCTTAAGTGGATTCCACCCGAGACGTTCGTGACGCTAATGGACGCTTTGCATCCAGCGCCTCTGTCACGAAAGGCCTTTTCAGTCGTGGGGCTGAACAAGGACAGCGAGGGTCTTTTTCTCAGCAGGGAGAGTCTGTGACAAACATCAGCACTTAGGAAAACATCAAGTTAGAAAAGCCGTTTTGGTGCCGCGGCAAATAGTTGGATTTACCACTTTAAGTGAGAAAAAGGAAAATTGCTTTTGTGCTTTTATTGTTTTTAGGCTTTGGGTGTTTTCTAGGGAAAATTGACTGTTATCATAATCGGAGGTGAAGGTGCAGCTTTCTTAAAGACCCTGATCTCCCCTTCAGCACCGACTTTATCGCCTTTGTGACGTAAATAAAACCTTCTGTCGATATTTTCTCAGGCTTTTCTCAGTGGTCAAAGGTTACGAGGGTCAGTCAGATCTCGCGAGAGCGTGCGTCACGTCAACCAGTTGGTGGCGCAGTTGTTTGTTGTTGATGTTTTTGGAGCATTGACAGAATTTCTCATGATCTTGTTTCGTCATCGTACATTTCTTACTTTTGGAGGAAAAAAAAGACTGTTTTAAGGAACCCCCAACAGCGGAAGGCAATGACATTGATTTTCATTTTTCTCGTTACCATGGCGCCCGTCACTAACTACGATATCTGAGGGAACAACTGACATTTTTGCAAATTTTTGAAACATTTCGTCCTGAAGTTGATGTTCTGGAAGCAGGAATAACGGACCAGGACTGAGTGATATAGACCAGCTCCAAATTGCGATGGCTAGAGGACTGGGTCAGAACTTCTCCGGTCTTGTCGGGTGTTCCTCGTCTGAAGTGGTCAGTGCCGAGCTTCAGGACAACTGACAACAGGCTCACGGGTGCTCAAAGCTTAGATTGCGGCTGAAATAGTTCATCCTGGTCTTGATAGACAGCTGTCGGAATAAAACCCACGCCATATTAAGGAGGTGGTTGTAATGTTTTGGCCGAAAGGCGTTTGACTTTTTTTACCATCTTGTTGTCTTCCTTTTGGATCTTCTTCCAGAACACTGAGAAGTAAAAATAAAAAGTAGTGGTTTGTTATCTCTCCTATCTATGACATCACGATAAGTGAATAATTAAAGTGGCTCAAAGGCCGCCTCCCTCTTCCTTTTATCTTTCCCTTTGAAGATCTCCACACACGTGCGGCGTTGTTCAACCTCAAGGCTGTCGAGTGCGATTCCAATTATTGTTGCGTGTCGAGTTGTTTTTTTCTAATACGCTACGATCTAACGCTGATTAAATAGTTTTTTCAGACGATCCAGAGGCACGACGTGAAGATTTGATCACAGGAAATCGATTACGATTACTTTTTTATGCTGTCGAGGGAACAAATCAAGCTTTTTCAAGATGTTTCCTTTGAGTTCTATGAATTTGTGAGCTTTTATTATTATTTTTTTTAAGACTTTGGGAAAAGCCATTCAACGACGGTTCTTGTCTGGAAAATCTGGAACGGACCTGAGAAAATCGTTATTACACGATTATAACCATAACATAAGAAAAAACAATAATGTTATAATCTAATAACTGTTTTGACTTAGGATTTAAGGGGAATGGTGTCGCACACAGAACCATGTGTTCGTACACAGCGGCGAGGTCTGCCCCCGATCAGAGGAGGATGGATCGGCTGTGCTTGATGATGGCGGGTCGGTCACCTGCGTCTCTTAATGTGGATTTCTCAGCCGGAAAGGCGGCAGGGTGTGTTTTTTTTTTTTCTTTCTTTGCGGGTGCAGACATTTCATGGCTCGGCACGGAATGACCCAATTTTGCGGGGCTTTAAATTACAGAGCGACGACCCGCAGACCCGGAGAGCCTGCCGGTTTCCATTAGCGCGGTCTGTTCCCTGTTAAAACCCATCGCGGTACCTCCAGAACCAGGAACGGCTCCTGTCACTCACCCAAACAGCTGCGCTGCCCGTGGAGGCAGGATCGACTTTCAAGTAGCTCTGAGGTGCTTTTCACTAGTTTTCTTCTTCTTTTTTTTTTTCGATGACACGATGACCTTATTACTGAGCCAGAGTACCACAACGGTCCAGGTTTAACTGAGGACTTTTGAGGGGGGCCGACAAAAGGACCTGCATCTGTCACGTTTGAGCCAGCAGGAGAGACGGTGGAGATGTTTCTTCGCGGGTTACACCATGTTGCAACATCCTCTCCGTGATTTTCACGCTCCTCTTCCTCCTTCTTCACTGCAGTGCATGAATATATGTATGCACGTCATGTTTCTGCCCCCCACCCACCCCCACTTCAAACGTCCACGCTGACTTTTCAATGGAGGTCCGGTGGAGTTTTATTATTTATGCACAAACTCAACGGAAATTGAGAAATGGGAGATGAGAGAGAGAGAGAGAGCATCTGAGGTAGTAACAGAGGTGAATCCGATGTCTTTTTAGAGGTCAAGGTGGATAGTAGGAAGTGGGTGTGAAGAGCTAACGCAACGACTACATTTTAGCAGAAACGGTTCAAATACGAGGGAAAAGATAACAATGTGAAAATAAAAATTGTAAAAATCCTTCAATGGGAAAAGATCTCATCGTAACGTGATGAAGGGGGCGCCATTATTCCAGACTGAAGGGTCTTCAGAGAGATTTATTACCCAACCACTTTTCTCCACAGTCAGAGGAGAAACCTGAGTTTTGGACTGTGGTTGATACTAATGTTCTGGTAAAAATGCTAATCTTAAACGTCCCAAACTCCTCGTTCCCGGTGATGACAGCGGAGGTAGTAACAGATGCCAATCGGATATCTTTAAGAACGCAAGCTGGACGGGCAAGATTGTGGCGGCTTGAGGAGGAATCGTACGTTCAGCCCAAAAGCGGAAGCTGACAGCCGATGGTCCGCTGTTGAGAAAGAGCTGAACGACACTCGCGGAAGATATCGCACTATACGCTGATGATGCTGTATTATACTTTTTGCGATATCAGTGCAAACGAACCGGTGCCAGTCACCAGCTTTGATTTAATATTGATTGTACTTTGTTGCCAGGTACAACAGTTGTTCTGGTGCTGGTTCTTGAAGCCCGGGGACAACAAGGTGAAGAGAAACCAAAGAAATTCCCACAGTTAGAAGTTCTTGGCATCAGAGGCAGCGTTTCTCGTACCACCGGTGTCGACGCCAGCCTCCACAGTTTCTACCGAGACGCGTCACTTTTCAAGTTCAAGATTGTCGGTGGGGATTCTGCAGGAAATACGAGGGTAAATGAAAAAACACAGGTTGGCAGACGCGTGTGACGGACCGCGGGGCAGCGGATGAAGATGTCGGATCACGCGGTCCTCTTTGAAATGAAGACTTTTCAGATCTTCTTTCCCGGCCGCTGTGGTTTTTTCCTCCGTCTCCCGCTGCAGCTCATTACCTGAAAACACAGACTGATCCGGCTTCCATCCATTTCTTTCCCAGCAGGTCCACATCAAAACCCATCGCCAACCCCCCCGCCCTCCAAACACTTCCCCACTTTCAACAAGACGTGTTCCTGCACCGCCGAGGAAACGACATCAGGGCCCTCGTCTTTAAGTAGCTTCTGACATTTATTGATGCGTTGAAGTGTAGGCGCGGTTTGCGCCCGCGGCCTATTAGAGCAATTGAAGCTCCTGCTTCTTTCCGTCTTTGAAGCGTGCAAATCGCCGTGGCGACCAGGCTGCGCTTAATCATTAGTGATAGCAGAACGCTCCGTATGAGAAACGCTGCTTCTACCGCGGCGGCGGACGCAGCATGGGGCGGCGGTTCTACGGCGATAAAGACTACCCTCTCTGATGTCTGTGATAATGACAAAATGCCGTGAGGTTCTGATGCAGGGAGCAAACTGTATGGCACCCTTGTGAGCCCTCAACCCCCCCACCCCCCCACTGGTTATTAGATGTAGCACAGATGATTAGGAATCCTCTCTATGTTTGCAGCCGTCAGCGGCGCTCCGTGTGGCGCCGACTCTCTCGCTCTCTCTCTCTCTCTCTCTCTGTCATAGCGTTGTTCTGAATTTGAACTCCTGCGAAGGCCTTCGGCCCGTTTTCATTTTTCCGCCGCTCTGATACGACGCCCGCCCGAAGGCTTTCCTCTCTCATGTGATGCACAGCGACAGCCACCGAGCAACAAAGCTCTGCCCTTTGCTGGTAATCACCCGCCGTGTGAACGGCGTGGATTGTTGCGGTTGGCCTCGGGGGCAGTGGGGGGGGGCGCGAGCATTTATGCTTCCGCTCCAGAACAGTTTGAAACTATAGGCCGTCATTTCTGCCGCGTTTCATTTCCGTGAAGTGTCGCGACAGCGGCTCTGCAGGGAGACGTCGTCTGCACTTAATGTAAAGATGGAGGTACCGGCGTTTGATGCGGGGGGGGACCCTGTGGTCCGACCTCCCACACAGAGACGTCGGGGGTCCTGTTGTCTGTGTGGGACGCTCTGGAAACATGGGAAGTCTTCATCTACATAGAAGGACAGGAAGTTCTCTCTAGTTTTTATAGCAGCTCTCTTCTTCTCTTTCTTCTATCGGCAGTTCCCTTTTATCCTTCCTCTGTCACAGCAACCAACCGCATGTCCTCTCTCCCCACACCCAGAAGTCGCCTCTTCCACGTTCTTGCCCCTCTGTCGTGTAAACGAGCTCTTCACAATCAGAAGAAGAAAAAAGTTTTGTTTCTTCAACATGGTGTCGTTGCATTGAAGCGAAATCAAATGTATTAATATTAAATTTTGGTCTCGGCTGAAGAGAAATATATTCAGATTTCATCCGTTCAATAAAAAAAGAGCAAAAATGTCTCATTTGAATGAGAAACATTAAAGGTTAGAAATGTGAGCAGACATTCAGTCACAGCTTTTAATACTTTCCTTTTTTCATTATTTTTTACATGC
>VRLP01008531.1:0-16368 GCA_009660295.1 Lophius piscatorius
CGGAGGGATCGTGTTGAGGTCAGTGGGGTGAGTAGTTCTTTTAGGTAGGGGGGTGCGTTACCATGGATGCACTGGTGAGTGAGGAGAGAGATCTTATAATCAAATTTCTATTTCAATTTTAATCAATTTTTTATTGGATTTGTGTGATGAATGTGTTGTATTGATCTTTGAATGAAATGATTTCAGAGACGTGTGTGTTCTCCACAGCAAACGTCTTGAAAGAGAAGCAGCAAGTACTCTGCCATTACATTATAACCACAGCTGAACTCAGAATAACATTGATTGTCAGGTTATCGGGGTTACCTGTCAGTTCCTGGCCTTCAGTGGTTAGTACCCACCAAAGTGGTCAAAGTCCAGACTGATGGTTGAACTGGTTCCGTCGACGTGCGGCTCGAATACAGCTCCACCCTCCTACCTGACCTGATCAGAAGTGGTTCTCTGTGGATAGTGGGGCTCCTCACCCTAAAGTGCAGCCCAGCCACCCTTAACAGGAAGCTAATTTCAGTCCTTGTATCTTGACTTCATTCTTCATTCCACCAAAGCTCATGACCGACTGACCGTAGAATGGTTGGAATGTAGAACCAGTGGTAATGGGGGTGCTTTGTCTTTTACTGTTCTATGTGAATGAGTGCTGAAAAAACTTTTCTCAGACAAGCTCGTAAAATCCTGAACGGCCCCTCCCACATTCTGTAACCAGAACACCCACTGTTACCATCAGGGAGATGACACCAGAGGTGGATGAAGTATTCACATTCTAAACTGGAGTAAAACTAGTAATACCGCATTGTGAAAGTGTTCCAGTACAAGAAAAGATGTGTTCAAAATCTCACTCTAGTCAAAATATGAGACTGACATCCGCAAAATGTACTTAGATTATCAAAGTAAAAGTACTTATTATGCAGTAAAGCGGTCCTCAGAGTTATAAAGGATTAATATCGATGCATTAATGACTAGGACAATGTTGCTACTTATATATATGGTTTTACCAACTACTAACTAAACTGCAAGATTATGAGAGCCATTTATATCCATAATGCAAACTTAACTACTTTCTTAACTACTTGTTAAGTAGTTACGAAAGTCATAATTTTCATCTGATATTTCAATCTATTTTATATTTGGATAGTTTTTTTGTCATCTTAATTCCATTAATAAATGCACAGAGGTTATTTTATCCTATCTTAATGCATTTTTCCAAACCTCTTTGCTGTTTTTAGTTTCGAGGTCGACTGATGTTACGGTTTCATACATCTATTATGTGCGTTCTGCCCCTCTGCTCTGGTATCAGCATAAATCTGAGCTGCTCCCTGCGTCTTAAACAGTGAAATATGAGCCCAAAGTTGTTTCACAGGGCAAACGAGTGAATGGGTACAACCGCATGAAACAGTTCAGTCACATGAGACGACCATGTGTCATATCACATGACACCAGAGAAAAGATGTAGGACGAATAACAGAACGACTCTTATGACCCTGAACATGAAACCTGTTTGATGCTCATAAGGCAGCAACAACTGGTCTAGATTTGGGTTCAAGATCCCCGCAGTCCTGCGATTAAAAGGTAACTGAAGCATATTTCCAGTCCATTTTATATTTTTAGGTTCACGTGTTTGAGTAGGAGCTCTGAAGTGGCGAACAATGACTTCCTTCATTCAGTCATAATGAAGCGAAACCTCCTGAAAGTCAGTGTGATGCCGGGCCTGCAGATTATCTCGGATAGGGAGGGGAAGAGGTGGGGGTGGGTGGGTTCAGAAGGTGGGCTCCCTACCAGTTCAGGGCTGGGTTGGCCAAAGTTAACTACACTTTGCCAAACACCACTGGGACTTTCAATGGGACAAGGTCAGAGGTCAAATGAGACCAAAGTAGAGCTTTTTGGCAACAAATGACAAAGATGGTTGTGGCGTATCAAAAAATTAAGCCATAAAGAAAAGCTTGTCACGCCCACTTTGAAGTCTGGTGGTGGATCTTTGATGCTGCGGGACTGTATTTTTTCCAAAGGCCCAGAACATCTTGTTAAAAGACATGATTCCACGGACTCCATTAAACACCAGCAGATACTGGATGAAACCTTCGTGGACGTTTGATAGAAATACAATCGTTTGACGATTAGAATGTAACGTTTCTTTAAATTATGTTACATGAGGTAGAGGTTAGATTTTTTGTGAATAATCATTTTCCTTGTTGCTTAAAGGGGGGCTTCAAGGAGATATTGAGAGTCCACGTCCACATGGCGGACTACTAGGAGCACGTATTAGCAGTTGGACCACTGGTGGTATGGTTATGGTTGTGTAATCCTAAAGAGGATGTGCAGGTTCAACCGGAGGATCGGATTCCCCCCTAGATAGACTCAAGGTGCATAATGTTATCATGTTAACTCTTTAATGTCCTCACCAAGAAAAATATATGGAAAAATAAGATCGCAATGTTTGAGCCTCCTCCTCAGTGACCTCTTTGACCTTTGGCGTCCCCCAGAGCTCCATCCTTGACCCCTTACCTTTCCACATTTACATGCTGCCAATGAGTAATATTATAAACAGGTTCAATCAGGTGGACTTTTTTTTTTTTTTTTTTTACTGTTTAAAAGGACGTGATAATAAAAAAGGACGTGTTAATAAAAAGTAATGCCAAATGTGCTTAATAATTTATTTGTTTTTTGACAAAAAAAAAAAGAAAGGACAATATAAAAACACCTTCCTGTTTGAACTTAACAGACGACTCAGTCGCCGTCAAACTAAGACAAATCGCTTTGGTGGAAAAGTCTGCATTCAGAAGCTTCAGTCAGTCGATCCAAACTTAATCTTAACCTCCAATAATCCTAACGGTCTTCTTTGAATCAGCCAAAGCGTTTTCTCAACATTGCAAATAGGGTGTTTTGATAAACATCATGCATCGGAAACATCTTGAATAAAACATGAATTGAAAACAGGAACAGGAAGTATGCCAACTACAGGGAGTAAAAATCCTTCAGTGTTGGAGTGAGTGCATCAGTGAGGGTTCAGCATGTGGTGCACAGGTTTTCCAGAGGTGGTTTCCGCAGCAGCTTTAGGCGTCTTCTGCTGGGTTCCTCCACAGGTGAGAGATGCTCAAGGGCACTGCCTAAGTGTCTAGAGGGTGCTCCATCTTCTGGTTTCACCCACTGAAGTTCAAAAGAGTCACGGACATGTCTGCCGGGAAGGTCCTCAGACTAGTGGTGGTTAAGAGAGCGACCGCCTGGGCGCTCCACCTCATCTCTTCTTCTTGCTGTGTCGGAGCATCTTCTTCCTCTTCAGGATCATGTCGTAGAGTCTCTCCAGGCCGGGCTGCAGACCCTCGCCGTCCAAAGCCGAGCAGCCCTGAGTGTGGCGCAGCGTTGATGAGCTCAGCTCATGGATGGCCAGTCCCTTCTCCACCTGAAACAACACAATCAAAAACTGACTCATTCATGCAAATGATCTCCAAGCCACCAATAAATGCCAAACCATCATCACCATGATTTCTGATTTACAATCATCACCTGCTCAGAGAGAGTATCCTGCAGATGAAACTTTATTTGTAGCTGTGGAATTATTCCATTTTCTATTTCTTATTGATTTGTGACGTCAAAATGAGGGGCGGGTTCAAAAGTCACGATCTTAAGGCTACTTCTGACGGTTAAATAAATGATTGCGGAACATTCCGTCTCTACTCTGTCTTCACTATGTTCGGGATTTTTTATGGTTACGGGCAAAATGGAGCAGCACCACCAAGCATCATTTGATCCAGTGCACCTCAAGCAAGAAAACAAGAGGCCAGATGAAAATGAAGTGAAGAATCTGCGACTCAAATAAAAACGAGTTCTCCCCTCTTCTTTTCAGTTTTGTCCATGGCAGAAAATAATGTTTGCAATGTTTCATTGCCTCCGTTAGCGAATGTGACTCTGTGCTAGTATTTTGGTGTTCGTCCTTCTCTCCCGCTTTTTGAGCCATCAACTCTTCATACATGGCAGTGTGATTATTTTGCAGTGATAAGATTAACTGGCGGTGAGAAATTAAACCGCTAACGACTACTAACACGAGTGACACGAATGATCCCAGGTGATATTTGTACAAATATTATAATATATATATTGTATAAAAGTGGCGTTAAAGTCGAATCATTTGAATATACAATGACACCGACACTGTTTGAAGAAGCTAAAAACCAGTGGAAGTTTGGTGGTTGTACTTAAGATTAAAGTGAAATGTTTTGACTTACATTTCTTGTTGATAAACTCTTTACAACAACAAAACAAGCCATACATGAAAGAGTAACTACCTCTGAAGCTGACATGGCTCCATCAAGGTCCTGTTTGTTTGCCAGAACCAGCACAGGCACCCCTTGGTTCTCTGCCGACCTGGTGATCCGATGGAGCTCCACCTTTGCCTCCTCCATGCGCTCCGCCTCGGCTGAATCCACCACGAACACCAGGCCATCCGTCCTTCGGGTGTAAGACTTCCAGAGGGGCCTCAGTTTTTCCTGACCACCTACATCCCACACCTGGAATGTGGTGGTGTTGGTTTTCGAGTTCCCCATGGGCACTTTAATCCGCTCCATGTTGAAACCTTTGGTGGGGATTGTCTCAACAAACTCCCGCAGCTTCAGTCTGTAGAGGAGGGATGTTTTCCCCGCAGAGTCCAAACCGATCACCACGACGTGTAGAGACTGGAAACTGGGGAGGAATGAGGTGTTGGGGGCAATTTCTGTTAACTGGTTCCCCATTTTTAGGTCCTATTAAGTGGAATAATCCTTGTAGATACTCAAAGAGCCTTTGGATCCTCCTGGATCCTTGTCCCACTTGACTTGCGTTTGTCTGGCAGGAGGGGTGGGGAGGAGTTCACACTCCTGGTCCCACTTCAAAGGCTGGCGCTGGGAGACCACTGTTTGCTCAACAAGGTCCTGTGGGAGAACAGGAGAGGGGGAGGAAAACATGAGTCAGCTATTCTTACAAGGCTACTGTCACTTATCAGGCTGTGTTTACACCACAGTGTTCTGGACGAAAACTTTATTCTTTAAAGTTTATAAAAGTTCCAAGGCCACATCGATGTTACAACGATGCTCGTACCACTCTGTCAGGTAAACGCCGCTTATCCGAGTCTCCAAACAACAAAGCACCCGGCACAATAAAGTTAAATAGACATTGTTTTGTTTAATGTGAAGAACAAACGATGGTCCTCATCTCAAAATGATGGCATGTAATGCAACGATGCATCAAAATAAAGACGCTTGATTTTCACATTTTGGTCAAAGAAGTTAAAATTAGATAAAATATTGTCCGTTTGCAAAAGTTAAAGGCTGTTGCCTGAGTTACTGACAGAATACTTTAGAGGGAAAAACAAAATGTAACTCAACACAGACACAGAATCTGACACAACGAATCACCAGACCAAAACAATGTAACACTAAACAGGACTAGCAGTGCTCTGAGGTTATTCTAGGAATGTATGTAGAATAAGACCAAGATAGAATTTGTCATATATCTGAAATCTGTTGAACGATATAAATAAACAAATTTCTGACCTAAAATAAGATTGAATGTATATCCGATGAGTGATATTGTTGAGTTGATTTCCAACGTACTATTTGTTTACTTGTTAGCTAACTTGTGAGTTTTTCGTTAACTATTAACGAGCAAACTAACCATACAGCGACTAAACGGTAAATCTTACTGCTCCTGTTAGAAGGGTTCAAGAAAACGTTTGAGGACCCTGATGGTTATTTCAATAGTTATATATATCCCATATCACAATCATTCAACTTTCTGAATCATACCGCCGGCGTACCGGTCCGTGTTCTGGTAGTGATGCTTTGACCCGGTGGCAGTTTGTGGCCTCGGACTACTAATAATCGGTTTGATATGAAAACAGTGTCGTAAACGGGTCTCTAAGATCGTATGCCGTGGTCTACCAAAGTTGTTTTAAATACATTTGTAACTTTTTTCTGTCCAAAATGTACATTGGTTTTGTCTTTGGTAAAAACACTTTACATTGCGTAAATGTGCTTCTATGTAATTTTGCTATAAAAAAGGATAATTTGTTTTGTCTTAGGTAAAACTTTTTGACATACAGTAAATGTTTTGCTGTTTTATAAAATTGTTTCATATTCTGTTGATTTGTTTGGCGTATGCCAAAAACATTTCACATCTTGTACTTTGTTTTTATGGCCATCATTTACATTTTGTTTTCAGTAACAATGTTTGACATTAAGTAGATTTTGTTTTAAATTCGGTAAGCCTTTAACACATTGGCAAGTTTTCCAAAAATATACACAAAATGATGAATGGTCAACATCTTTGATTTCTAGATCTAGATTTGTTTGAGCTTTGAAAAAGGTCTTACAGACTTTAATAGTAATCTTCAGGGCAACTTATAATGATCACCGTTTGCAGTGGTTGGTGTTTCCACCTGGATCCTGCAGAGATCTGCACAGCCAGCCTTAAAACTCTACTAAAGGACGAATCCTTTGATGGATTAATGACGTCATCAACCAGGCTCCCCCGGCTACCACTGCTGTTAAAGTCATGACCTCAAACTCATACAATTAATAATGCATTGAAAATAAAAACGTACATTATTACAATTTTTTTTATTCGTATTGTATAGAAAAACAACCAAAAGTTTCTCTTTTGTTACTTTTGTTCAAATCCTTATTTTTGACATTAGGGCTCGCGGCAGAACCTTTAAATCACTGGCCGCAAGCCGCTAAGGAAAAAAGTCCGATTTTGTTTAAAATAGGGATCATATCTCACCTGGTGGCGTTTCAAAATTCCTCAATATTGTCTGGGATGATGTGCAGGGATGAATTTGTGAATAATATCCAAGGTTTGACTGCAAAATAATCCAAACAAAGTGGTTTCAAACGTGGCAGCGGACTGCTCGTGTCGTCACTCCGCCTGTCCGGCGACTGCTGACGGCCGGGATGAGAAAGTCAGGCTGATACTAACAGGCCCCGCCCCTAGCGGTGACGTAACGTTTCTTCTTCGTGCCTCTTTATGACAAGTCGGAACCAGCATTAAAGCGTACTACCGCCGACTGGCGTGACAAATTATAAAATATTATAAAGAATAATAAATAAACATACAATGTAAATTAAATTATTCATACAAAATTTAAAAATATTGGACTTCCTCCTGGTTTTTGTCTATTCTATGTGAAGCTCAGACAAAAAGTGTTTGATCCTCAAACAAAATGTCACAAAGGACAGCTTTTATGATGAAATATTCAGTTGTTATAATGTAATGGCTGAGCAGTGTAGCGTTTTGAGTTAATGTGTTGACAGATCCACTTTAACATGACTGCGAAAACAGTTTTTTTATAATACATATTAATTAATTGTTTGAACACAATAGGCATTGATTTATAAATCTTTTAGATGATGTCACTCAATTCAATAGCTGCTCATGTGTTTCCCTGCGAGACGATAAAAGGAACTGGAGAAGAATGCAGTACAGAATGTCAGCAGGTAGAAGTTAAACTCCATGGCCTGGCTGGAATGTCTCTATTGTCTTGTCTCTTCCAAGACACGCTTGGAAGGTTCCCTCTGGATTGAAATAACTCGCCCAGTCAGTCTAAATATGTGAGAGACCCAACCATGTCAGAAAAGAAGTTTGAATTCACTTCACTTATGAATTTACTCTGGAAATCAGTGTTGTGAATGAATTAATGCATTGATCAATCCAATGCATGATTAAACCAGAAAAGATTTAATATTTCTCTGATGGTGAAATTGAAGCACCTGTATGAACCTGGACTGTTTTAATGTATGAACCTAGAATGTATATGAATTCCCTGTCTAGCGTAGCAATGATTTCTTTGTGACAACTTCTATTGCAAATTTGCACTGAGAATTCTCACGTTGCCACGGTTACAGAATGATCTCATTGAGTAAACACCTTTTCTTTTTTTGTTTCGACTTGTTTCTGAAACAGACACCAGAGTAGTTCCCCTGAAGCTGCACCTTTTCATATGTGACGAGTATATAAGATGTAAAAGTTGTGAGACTAATATGCCCCGGATGAGAATGTAGTAAATAGAGGAATGAAAATTATTCAATAATAGCAGAATTAAAACTTAAACAGAAACATATTTTTGTGCAATTTTAGGAATGAAACTCAATGTAACACTTTTTAATTAAAAAACATCATGCAGCTGGTGAAAAATGGGACTTTTTTTTTCTCCTTTTAGAATAATAGTTTAATAAGACAGGGACAGAATCTGTAATCAAATGTACAACTCATGATGATTTTGGTCTGAGTGTTTGCCAGTGATATTTAGGGATTCTTTAGTGCTTTTTCTCTTGTTGCGCCTGATAAAAATACCGTTTAGCTGCTGCTGCTACCGAGGACTGATAACAGGAAGATGATTCTGAGTCCTGAGATTTAGAGCAGCTCTTCTAGGAATGTTCATATTCATGTATATTTAATTACTTTGAGACTGAGAGGAAGGGTCTCGTAGTCAGTGGTACTGGAGAGGGTGTGTCTGTTTTTCAAAAGGTCGAGCCCCTCCCCACTGCAACCGAAGTGAGACCAAAACTTGTGGGATTCCAGAAATAAGAAAACATCATTTACATAGAAAAAAAAAATCCAGGCCATATTTGGCATATTATTATTTTATTCTTACATGTTCGGTTGATAATGATGACGATAAATTAAATTAATTTTTGTAAGGATAATAACAACTTTTTGTTATATATGTAAAAATTATTCTAAGTGAACAAAACCAAACAAAAAAATGCTGTATCATATGTAAATGTGTATGTATATTATATTTTATAGGTTAAATTAAGGATTTGGGATTATTTTGTTTTATTGAATTTAGTGACCAAATTATATTCATTTGAGGTTGAAGTAACTTAAATTGAATTAAGTTACTTATGTGGAACGACTGGCTATAAGTATTATCATTGATGGCGATTTTTTTAATCAATTCATTTTAATTACAGGTTGAAGTTTTTTTATGTTTTTTTTATCAAAACATATATTTTATCAGAAGTGTTTATTTCAGGGGGTGGTCTTTGCTACTTTATTGTAGCAAAGACAAAGGACATGGTCTTTGATTTTAGGAGCCTCCAGCTTCTCACAGAACCATCATGATAGAAACCTAATAATAAGCATAATAGTAAAGTTGAAAATGATTTACCGATCAAATTTTGTTTAGACATTATTTAGTTATTATAGTTCACCCTAAATTGATCCCACTTATAATAATAATAATAATAATAATACATTTAATTTATAATGCACTTTACATTTATAGAAAACGGATAAGATTTTTTCTTAAAAGCCAATGAAGACCTTAAGAGAGGAAAATGTAAATGGGAAAAAACAACAATGCTGGAGATAAAATTCAAGAAAGAAAAACCTGGCAACAAAAAAATGCAAGAAATTTTTCTTCTCTGTCTCCTGCTTTCAGAACCATAGCGTAGAAAGAGACACAGCTCCGATAGGACCTGAATTGGGTCCTGATGCTGAGTTGCTGAGACCACCATCATGCCTGACAGTGGAACCCAAACTAGAGACTTGGTAGGTCTCTGTCGTTTAGTTGAACTGCTGGGGGATTTAGAATGTTTGAAGTCACCAGTTCAGTTTCTATATGGCTAATCTTCATACCGACCTGCCAAGCAACGTCATTCAGGCAAGAAGTTTTCTCCTGCACATACTGGTTGGAGTGGAAAATAGAGCCAGATCGTCAGCAAAGACGAAGTCTTCCAGTGTTGAGAAGGGGGTCCGTCACACGCCTTCAGCTTGGTCTTCAGTGGTTCGTCAGACCAACCAATCGATCGCAAGCCTCGTGTCTTTTTCCAACCCTGCCTTGGAAACTGGTGTTCAAGCTCCGATTGAGAAGAACTATATGCTGAGGGATCCCGGACATTCTGTGTATAACTCAATGACGTTCTTTAGGGCAACTATCTGGTCTGTGCAGCCCCTCCCTTTTCAAAATCAGTTTAGTTTACGATAAAATGGGACTCAGGGTGGGTCTATCAGAGATGTATGGAGGGAAGTACAGGATCCAGTTTTGAAGCGTAAGTCATACTTTGCTGCGATTACCCGGATTCCCCCAAAAAGTTGGGACCCTGAATGAATAGTGAAACATCGATCCATTTCCTTTGACCTATGCAGGCTTGCTGAAGCCTTTCCCAGCGGACATTGGACAAAAACAGGGAAGCGGAGTTTATTGTAATCAGAATGAAATAAATCGCTTCATTTAGGAAACTTTCTAATTACTGAATCCACCTAAATATTGAAATTCACTGAGGATATAGATTGACATCCTTAAGTACCATGGTTCAATAATTAGCACTGGGTAAAATGTCAAGTAGATCCATCAATTCATTTATGAGTAATTGCCCAAAAATCCAAAAGTGCTTCACAGAGGTCGAGAAAACCTTGTGATCCATTAGTAACAATGGTACTGGAGAGGGACTCTGCTTCTTAAGTTGTTACTGGGTTTTGACAAATAGATGATCCTACTTATTATTCAGAATATGAGAAAGCAATGGAGTGCTAAACCTCACCATCAAAGCCACATGGCCTCATCCAGCAGCCTGAAAGACTCAACTCGGCTCTGCGCCGCCAGCCTCCTTCTCATAGCTCATTGGCCGTGAGAATCCCACCAGAACCTTAGGATCCCGGCTGAGAGAACGCCATCTCTCCTCCCAGGTGTGATCACTCCTGAACCGGCAGCATTCCTTCCATGGCCCGTCGAGTTGATTTCAGCGGTGAACTGGTAGGACTTCAATCCTGCCAAACTTTATCCACCGGACCTTTAAGTATTTTTTTTTTTAAATTGTCTTTTACCTGTAGTGGAGTATTCATACTTTAAGTCAAGTAAATTATTTGAATACTTCTTAGCGTCATAATAGCCTAACGTTATATAGCAAATGACTTTAGTAGGACATTATAATGTACATCATTGATCATTTTGTGACGATCACATTCTGACAGTAAAAGAATCCTTTGCTAGTTGAGTTGTGCAGCGGGTTTTTCCCTCATGGGAGCCGTCTGGCCCAACGTAGATCTGACTGATTCTCAGGTGCATCACAGTCAAGAAACTTCCAAGTTACTCATCTACGGTTGATCCAGAAGAAACTGGAGACGGTTCACATATTAAGAGTGATATATTCTTTAGATTCCGTGTTACTCGTTGGAAAATGTCCTCATGCTGGATGAGCTTCAGTCATTAACCTCCCAAAGACAGCCCAACATTTCAGACCCTGTGTGTGGATAGACCCACAGTCATAAACAGCTGCCTACACGTACGGTCAGCCCGTCTACCTGTCAGCCTGTCTACCTGTCAGCCTGTCTCTCTGTCAGCCTGTCTACAAACAACGTGTGACTAGTGTGTTTGGGAGCGTTACTTTCTTTTCCTTGTTTTGTCAACATACCAACATAAAAATCTGAACAAAGAAACAGGCGACATGTCTCTTTATAAGCAGCTTGTCTACAGCCACAGACAGACAGGCTGACAGACAGACAGACAGGCTGACAGATGGACAGCCTTTCTTCCCATCTGTCAAGCCCCAACCTCACCCTTCACACGTCTGTAACCGCGTAGGCGTGGCCCTTCACCAGACAGACAGACATATAGACCGGGATGACAGACGGACAGACATATAAAACAAACCTCATTAATAAGGATCCCAGTAACCCCCCTGACACCTTGGTTAATTAATAGTGTAAGAACATTTGCCTGGATTTCAGGCCACAGGTTTAAAGGTGCAGTGCGTAAAAATCAATGGCACAGTGGCGAGATTCCAGATTGCGACCTACATTGCCCCTCAGCACAACCCTCCCTATCAGAGAATCTACAGCGGCGTCATCCCATCCTTTAGATGGATTTATTAAGAAGACTGTAATCATGTATTCTGTAGAACCACAGCTCGAAGCTCACATGTAAGAAAATATTATTATTTGTTTCACATTTTGATATTTTTTGTCAGCTGATAATACAGATTATAACATAATTATAAATATTGCATTAATTCAGCGAGATATCACTTAAATTTACAGACTGCACCTTTAAATAAGGCCCTGAAACAGCGTTGTGTAATATGTGAGGAAAACCCAGATGCAGGAAGTACTCAGTACTTTCTGTAATGACGTCACCAGCAGATATACGGCACACAGAAAATCACACGACAACCCTTTAAGGGAACTCCAGTTGCTAAACATCAGCCGCCTACGAAGTCTCAAGGTTCCCGTCCTAGAATGATCTTTATTTTTATGATACTAGCTTGTTAACAAAGCTAGATTTTACACTCCAATCAAATTTAAAACATTCTTCAGTCCCTACTTTACAAACTGGAATTAACTCTGGATTCAGTTTACACTCAATAAAAATAGGACAGGTGTGGTTCATCTTCCTACTAGGCCTACCTACAGAGTAGAATAGATATACACATGGAGAGAACTTTATATATATTAGCTTAGTATATATAATATACAAGAATATACAGTCTCTGTGACAGCGGTGGAAAGGGTCAGACAGGGCAGAACCACAAGTCTCTGTAGGGCTCCCAGTGTATGTGTGTGTGTATGTGTGTATGTATGTATGTGTCTGTTTCTGTGTGTATGTACGTGTATGTATCTGTGTGTATCTGTGTTTGTATGTATGTATCTGTGTGTGTGTATGTGTGTATTTATTTATGCATGTATGTGTGTGTATGTGTGTTTGCGTGTATCTGTGTGTATATGTATCTGTGTGTATGTATGTATCTGTGTATGTATGTGTGTGTGTATGTATGTGTGTGTGTATGTATCTGTGTGTATGTATGTATCTGTGTCTGTATGTGTCTGTGTATGTTTGTGTGTGTGTATGTATCTGTGCGTATATGTATCTGTGTGTATGTATTTTATGCATGTATGTATGTGTGTTTGTATGTGTCTGTGTGTGTGTGTGTGTGTGTGTGTGTGTGTGTGTGTGTGTGTGTGTGTGTGTGTATGTATGTATGTATGTATCCGTGTGTGTGTGTGTGTGTATGTATATGTGTGTGTCACATTCAGGGGTTAGAGTAGATCAGGTCCAGAATGACATTCCGGCGCCTTCGATGAATAAGTCCGGTTCAGTTTCAGCCTTAATGATGTCATCCGGCTCGTTTTCTGGGTGGGTTACGGTTCACCGGGACTGGAGGCTGTCTGCGTTTCACCATGTCCATGTCAAATAATATGATGTGGTTTTTGCGGGCGTAAACTCCCTCTCACACAAAACCTAAGTTCAAACCTTGACTGCAAACACTTTAAAAATGTATTTAAGAATCTAAAGAGTTTTTGCTACTCTTAAAGTTAGGTGATCGATCAGGGGTCCCACGAATCATGTGGGTCGTCCAGTCGGGACCAATGGGCCGTTTCAGATAGTGGGAGAAAGACCGACCTAGCTTTAACTTTTGTCAACATCGGGATTGGCCGGATTTCACTTCAGCGGCTGCAGCGCCGCACGTGTTCATGGCCAAATATAAAACAAAGATAAGTGAACTGGTGTTATGCTTTTATATAATTATTATTAACTTTCTATGTAATTAGTAGGATTAAGGTTAAAATTCATTCAGGAGCAATAAAGTATATATTTATCTATCTATCCATTATAGATAACTCTATCCATCTATTCCAGTTTATTGCAGTTTTGTTTCTGTGTTTGTCTTGTATACCTCGGTATTTAGGCCGTTTGGATTTATTTATGATTTTGTATCTTTACTGGCAGATAGAGAAAGTGTTTACAAACAGGTAAAAATTGTGAAAGATAACTCCAGTCTAACTTTGGTGTATTGGGAATACAAACGATATCTTACGTCGAGAGAAAAGTATATTACTGTTTGGACCTCAGACTGGGAAGAGTGTTTAGGTGATTCCACCTAGTTTAGAGTTACGCCCAGCCGTATCAACCCTCTGGGGTCAGAGGTCACGCCAACATGAACCCTAACCTCACACACTGTTTGGCATCTTTTTTCTTTAATCAACTTTATGACCTATTTCTTATTATTTATTCACATACTGAGCCAAAATGAACCAGATTATGGTGGAGGGATCATGCCAGTGTGATCGGAGAATCCAGAGGGTTGGATCCACAATTACATTTTTTTCTCGGGTCTGGTGCCGAACCCCACTTTAAGCCCTGGTTACAGCCACGTCAAACCCGACTGGGACGTCAGTGTCCCTGGGCCAACATATAAACTGTCCCTCTACTTTCCTCTCTTGACCAGCAGTCACCTCTGGTATGAGTGGACAGCCACCGGTTACTATGGTAACTACGGGACAGTGAAGTGTGCATTGATTAGCGTACTAGCTGAAGAAATATCCCATAGATTTAACAGCATCACACCGTCTGTCAGTGTTAATCCAGCTGTGCTCTTTGGACGACCCTGTTCGGCCGAGGACACGGCTGCAGACCTGGATCCTGAGTGAACGGACACGGAGTCTGGAATAATATGCTGACATGTGGAGGTCGAGCTGCAGGT
Source organism: Lophius piscatorius (assembly GCA_009660295.1). Lineage (NCBI taxonomy): Eukaryota > Metazoa > Chordata > Actinopteri > Lophiiformes > Lophiidae > Lophius > Lophius piscatorius. Next base: position 14,442 of record VRLP01008531.1, read on the forward strand.
TGAACCCGCGTGCCGTGTCAAACACAGGACGCGGGAAGCCGTGCGAGATGGAGAATGTGAGTGTGCGTGCAAGTCTCGGTGTGTACAGGGGAAGACAAACGGAAGGTGGACTCCTGAAAAGAGATAGAAAAACAGGAAATCAGAAAACGGGCTGACAGAGACAGAAATGATGGTACACTCTCCTCGAGCGCGCTCCTACCCACTACGTTGTGTCACATTGTTCTGCTGTACTGTATGCCGGTCTTGGAGGCAATGTTGGACCAGGGTAGTAGAGAGCGCAGCAGGGACTGGGCGTGACGGTACAGCCTCTGAGGGATGGAGCAGGGGCTCAGGTTGGCCAGAGCTGAACCGATGTGCTGGATATAGTCAGTGGGACAGGAAGTTAAGGAAAAAGGGGCCGTTTGCCTCAGAATTATCTCTGTAACATCGATACATCTCTAACCTAAAGATGCTGCAGTTTCGATTATTAGAAACATAATCACAATCTATCCGCAAAACCAGAGAAGCTCCTCCCCCTGGTTCCATAAAAGGATATAATATTGTCCAGGGCGGGTGACCCGCATTAATGTAGAGCACGTATGTGAATCCGTCCTTCAGGACGCCTCGTATGGAGTAGTAGTAGGGCAGGTAGTGGTGCTGCTTGAAGTCCCTGTTCTCGTAGAAGTGGATGGCGTTGTTGTTGGTGGTGAGGACGTGCAGGTAGATGGCCTTGCAGTGGTCCTGGGCCGTGGTTGAGATGTGCTCCTTCAAACTGTCCAGCAGTAGAGAGCCTGAGTGTAGGAAAGAAGCGGGAGCTCAGTCAGTGGGAGGACCAAACAACCAAGAGCCGTGAGTGAACATCAATAACATACAGAAAGTAACAGAGCTGCATGATACAGATTCAGCATCATCGTCGCGATGTGTGCGTGAGCAACAGTCTTATCGCATGACATGTCAAAGAAAATGTCCAAGGGTTCTCCATTTCAAGGCATTAACCATGGCTATTGAGAAAGTTCTATTTGATACATAGGATTGGTTCTGGCATATTACAGCGTGTGAGGACTCACTCAAACAGAAACAGAATTATGTTACTTGAGACAACCACGAAAAGTTTAATAAGGGTCAAATAGTTTTCTAAAAACTGCATTCAGGTTACGTCTGTCTCATTGTCACAGACTTACTTCCATAGATTCTTTTTACTTTCAATCATTGTTTTCCTATATATATAATATTGTTTTACTTTTATACTAATACATTTACTTTTATGTAAAGTAATTTTAAATGTATTCTTTTCACTTTACTTCTACTTTTGAATTTGACACTTTAATACTTTTTTTTTAAATTTCAAACAACTAATTTTTTTACTTTCCTTTTTTTAACTTTCATATTACTACTCTTTTCTTTTCACCTTTTCTTCAACTTCTTTACATATTAAAGTTTAATACTAATATGTTTATTTTTTATCTTTTTTAATTTCCTATTGAAACCTTTTGATTTACACTTTTTTACATTTAACTGATTTTTTACTACTCAAGTACTACTTCTTTATACTTTTTTACTTTATATACTCTGTTTGTTTTTACTTTTATAGTGGTACATTTTATCTTATCGATTTTTTCTTTTTTAACAAGTACCTTTGACTTTTATCGCTTTTTCATTTTGTACTAGTACCTTTGACTTTTATAGTTTTTTACTTTTGTACTAGTACCTTTTACTTTTATAGTTGTTTAATTTTGTACTAGTACCTTTTACTTTTATAGTTTTTTACTTTTCTACTAGTACCTTTTACTTTTATAGTGTTTTACTTTTATACTAATAATAATAATAATACATTTAATTTATAATGCACTTTACATTTGGATCAAATCTCAAAGTGCTACAAAGTAAAAGCAGATAAAAGCATAAATAAAAAATAAAATAATAACTATATAAAAGCCTTACCAAAAAA